>JAQQSW010011358.1:0-12779 GCA_028646575.1 Pseudocheirus occidentalis
GGTATTACAGAGCTTTACATTCTAGATTATTGTAATTCTTTCCTTGTCACCTACCCCACTGGAAGGACACTCAATTCAATAGAGGCTGTGGATGTGTGATTATACAGGACATCTTCATAGTGGAAATATTGAGACAGTGATCATCTGTCTCTCCTTCCCATCCCTCTGCCCCCTTGTTCTGTTCTCTACCCTTTCCCTGTCCCTTTACTGATGTGTGCTTCCAGCATCCCTCCCCCAGACCCTGCCTCCCCTCTGTCATTCCCCCCCCTCATCCCCATGCCCCGTTCTCTCCTGTGTGGCATGATGTCCAGTTTAGAGTTTATGCCATTTCTTCCATAAGCCAAATTCAATGAGAGTAATTGAAAGTAAAGTTGTAACTGTTATCCCTTGCCTCTTCTATATGGGATGATTAACCCTATTATAAGTTGCCAAAGACAAACCATTTGAATACTGTGGAAACACAATCAGGATAACCCAGTATCTAGCAGCTTCTACATTAAGGGACTGAAGGGCCTGGAATACAATATTCTGGAGATCAAGGGAAATAGGATTAAAACCAAAAATCGCCTGCCCAGCAAAATTGAGTATATTTTTCCAGGGGAAAATATACTTAACTTTGTTGGGCAGGTGGTAGACACACACACACATATTAATGCATTATATTTGTATATATATATGTAAAAGGTATAAATATATATGTATCATGTATAGATATATAATATAATGTGTATATATAAGCATGCATGTATACGTGCATGTATATGTATTCATATGTGTGTATACACACATATGTCAATAATGAGGCTATATATGCATCTGAATACATGTTCGTCTGTGTATTTATGTGTACATAGACAGAGGGCAGAGGGTCAATTGAGTAGGGAGGGATTATATTTTAAAAGGCATAATTAAGAGGTGGGAGAGGAATAGAATGATATGACACAGAGAGAGACAGCATGGGGTTAGTCATCACATATTGAAGAGCCAAGGGATAATTGATGAAATGGAGGGGAAAAACAGGAAGGCAATAAGGGAATTGGTCAACCTTACTCTCCTTGAATTTAGCTTAGGGTTTGAATGGCATACACTCTAAATTGGGTATCTTGCCTTGCAGAAGAGTAAGGGATATGGGGATGAGAGGAGGTATGATGGAGGAGAAGGCAGGTTGTGGAGGAGGGTTGTTTGAAGCACACACTTCAGTAAAGGAACAGGGACAAAGTAGAGAATAGAACAAGAGAAGGGTGGGATAGAAAGGAGGGAAACATAGTCAGTGTTACACAATATGTCCATTGTGGAGATGTTCTGTATAACTGCACATGTATGACCTGTATTGAATTACCTTTCTTTCCAGTGGTGGTGACAAGGGAAGAAGGGAAAGAATATAGAATTTAAAGTTCTAAAATCAGATGTTTCCATACACACACATGTACAGATGTATATATAGATATATACATATACATATATATGTACATACAATTATTATTATTTACATACACCTGGGAAATAAGATATACTAAGATATACAGGTACTGGGACAGGTAGATCTGTATTGCTCTACCAGAAAGTCAGAGGAGTGACAGAGGGGATATAGGAGAGAGCAGATTGGGTGAGAAGGTATACAGTGGGATCACTATTTTGGGGTCATGGGTAGGGGAATGATGGAGAGAATATCTGTAACTCATAATCTGGTGGAAACTAATGTTGTAAACTAAAAAAAAATTAACAAAAGTTAAGTTTAAAAAAGTCATTTCCTTTTTCCAAGCTACTGACTGCTTTTTTTTTTCAAAATTCTCTTACTCTTGTTTGATTTGCAAATTCCCTTTTCAGTCCTTCCATGTGATCTTTCTGGCTTGAGACCAATTCCCATTCTTCTTTGGGACTTTGTGCATAATTGTTTTGACATTTTTTTTTCCTCTTTGAATTTCTGTCTTGATCTTCCCATAACAACTTTCGTCAGATTATTTTGTTTGCTCGTTTATTTTACACTCATATTTTCCAGCCTTTCCCCCGTACTTTTAAATTTAAGCTCTTCTTCTGGAATAGAAGGGGCACTCTCCCCAGCTTATTGTGATAGGTTTGGGAGTCCATAGCTTTTTGTCTGGTGCTATGTTCGTGTTTCCCTGAAGCCCACAGGGGCCCTTGTGCCTCATGCAGTACTGAGGGGGTAGAGTGTGTGGTAGCTGGCACTGATGGAGGTTATATGGGTCTGTCACATTACCTGGTGCTGAGATTAGACAGGGATAGAAGAGGTCCCAGTGCTGGTGTGGGACTGAATGGCTGGGACGATGCTAAGGCACATGAAAAATCTTGGTGTTGGTCTTTGCCTGCTCACGCTATGCTGGGGCTCAGGACCTCCCAAAGCATTGTGTGGCAGAGCCTACTGCTAACTTGCTACATACTTCTTGTTTTGTACTGTCTTTTTCTTTTAACCTGAATGCGATAAACTTTTACTGCTGACCTAAGTTTCTTGGGCTTTTAGAAGATTGTTTTACTCTGTCTTTTTGCTGCTTACACTGTCCAAGAATTCATTTTGACTGGCTTTTTTATAGTTGTTTGGAGGTGAATATGGAACAGCTAAGATTATTTCCTAATTACTCCACCATGTTGGCTTTCAAGAGTCTATCAATACATTCTTAAAAGTGGAATGGACATTGGAAAAATTCTAAACTCTTTATTTTGCAGCTAAATAAATTTATGGCTGAAGAAGTTTATTGACTGCCAATGTCAAAAAGGCAATTTCAATAAATGAGTTAGGACCAGAACCCAAGTTATTTTGTCTTTCATTTGAATGATTTTTCCAATAAATATTTTTCCACTTATTTTTTGAGTTTGTTTGAAAACATTTCTAAAGATCCAATATTTTTATTTCCATAGGAAAATGTTCCCCAATCTAGATGATTTTGGATATATCTGTGAAAACCAATTATCTGTATAGTTGTTCTAATTAGAGTGAGGTGAACAATGTGTGTTATTATGGAAAAAAATTTAGATCATAATGGATTAGAATAACATGGATTAAAATTTAGATCTTTCTCCGTTCCTCAACTTTCTAAACTCCAAAAATTAAAATGCTAGTATCCATGATTGTAAACATTCCTCCAGATTTTAATTCTATGATTCTATGAACTTCCTTGATTGTTAATTTAAAAATATATAATACGCCTTTTTTGACAGGGAGTACTGTGCTCCTTTTGTCAAATAGATTTAAATCCCATTGAACATATTAGATGTCTTTGTACATGCTCAAACTCTAGTAGAACTGTATAAAAGTATGTTCTATGAAAAACTTCAGTGGACTTCCTTTGAGAAGCTGATTGAGTAGTTTGTGTCAAAATCCACCTTTTCTGATCACCATAAAAAGAAAAAAATACTCTCTAAAAATTAAAATCACACAGTAAGTACTGTGAAAAGAAAAAAAAACAAACAAGAAAAGCTTACAAAAAATCATTAACTTCAAAATATAAGTGGGAGAAAAACACGTTTTATATATAATAAATTTGACTATTAAAACTAAAAATAATAATAATATTTTAAAAAATTCACAACTAAACTAAATGTGAAAATGGAACAACCATAAAAATCACAACAATTTAGACAACTTTAAAAAAATCAAACATTAATGTATCACATGACAAAAAGTCAATCTTTGAATGAAGAAACAAGATTTGTTTAAATCACCATTTAAGCACATCTTCATAAAGTAATGGCCAGTGTGGGTGTGGGGGAATCTGAATCAGAACACAAAAAATATTTAAGCAAAACAAATAAGATAACAAAACCAAAAGACAGCAAAGCTGAATGAATATTTGATACCTCTACCAACAAAAACAACTTATCTTAAATTCATTTTTACGGTTTCTGACCTTCCAGAAAGGAAAAAAAATACTGATCTAATTTATAGGATGTTAGATAGAGGAATTAAAATTTAACTTGCTATAAAATGCAGTTGCAAAGTTTCATAGATTTATGATAGATTTATAATCAAGTAAAGAAAAGGAAACCATGCAGGAGGTGGTGATGCTTCCATCAACTCATAAAATTTTGGGGTGCACAGGATATTTCTGTGTGTGCATGTAACTGTACATAGATTATTTATCTTAAAATACTGTGCATACAGGAATACACAAAATTTAATGCATGTTTTATGTGCATATATGTATATATGTGTCCATATTCACATGGCTGCATCTCTATAAGCATAGTAACTGGAGTGATAAACTATTCTCCCTTGCATTTAGCCTTCTTTTTCTTTCAGCATTAATAACATTTTTGCCTGGCAGGTCTCCATGTGGACACTCCACAGTGAATTGGGTGTCAAGACATTTGTGCCTTTCTCTATGCTTCAACATGGCTTTCAGTTAGCCTTCCAAGCTTGTCTCTGGTAGATAGTTATTTGTAAAAGTTTGTTTCTTTGTGACTTTTGTAATTTTTTGGATAATTTAAAACACTGTTATATATTTAAACATGGGCCAAAAGGTAGCATATTCTTTAAACTATATAAAACATATTTCAAGTTGAACTTCTGTTATCAATATATTTTGTTTAATAAACTATATATTTATATGTAAATTATATATATAATATTTAAGTTATTTATATAGTTACTATGTTTATATATTTGTCACATAATATTTATTTAACATTTAGAAAATATTTAACATTTTAAATTATGAATTATATGAAAGGTATACATAAGCATTTCATACTTAACAGTGTCTTTACACTCTTGGAGCTTACTCTCTAATAAAATGACACACATATAACTAGAATATAAAGTAATTCATGATGTTATGAAAATATCATGAGGTCTTCAGTGGAAGAAAGTTACTGTGCTCTGTCATGGTTTCAATTGTTTTTGATTTATTTTTATGTGAGTATGATCAATGACATACTCTGACGTTGCAGAAAATCCACCAATAGACACTGAAAAAAATTTTATTTCTTCTAAATGCATGGAAACTAATAAATCTTGACATTTATATAGAACTTATAGATTTACAAAATACTTCATATGCTTCCCCATTGTTCCTCTCAACATCTCAAATGGCAATTTATTTTCCTAGTTAATAAATAAAGAAAACTGATAATATGACCTTGAATAGAGGGTAAAGATCTGACTTCTAATCCTTCCTTTGTCACATATTGTCTGTTATGATGAGAAAATCACAACCTTTAAGGGTTCTAGGCACATAACACATTCAATTCAGAGAATCACCAGAGAGTAGGATTCTCAAAATAATAAAATTGCATATGAAAGTGAAGAAGGAAGAAAGTATACAAGAAAAGACAGAAGGAAATTGAATGGAAATAAATTGAAATCAAACTAAAAATTGGAAAGAGACTGTGATTTGGAGCATTTTAATATATTATCCATACCCATGCCTGATCCACTAATGATTTTGAAATCCACATCTCACATGAACCATCATCACTAAAATTGTGATTGTAATGTAGCAGCATAAAAGGAATTTTGAAGAATTCCTTTTTTAGTAAAGAATATAGTACAAGGAAAGTTATTTATTTATCTATTCATTCATTCACTTGTATTTATTTTATGGCAAATATTTTAAGGTGAGCTCTTCTCACTTTTACCACTTCAAATTTTCTACTGGGTAATGTCGGCCCTCTAAAAAAAACTAGCAGTAAGCATTGAAAAAACAGTTAATGATCTACCTTCCCTCTCTGAGCATTATGAGATTTTATTCAAAACTGCTCAATCATGAAGACAGTTTGGTGAATCCTAAGGTATTAATCAAATGACAGCTGATAATTTTAAAAGCACACAATATTTTGGATTCTGCATACAAAAATTAGTTTACTTTTCAGCAACTCATTTAAAATTTTCCTTTTTGGTGTAAGAAATTTGTTTTTTAAAAAAAGGAATTCAATTAATTCACCACAGCAGAAGTATAATAGAGGCTTAGGGTGAGTGCATTTAAACAAATCTCCAAAGAACTGAAAATATTGTCATTTGTGTTCTAAAATATGACGTGTGATATTTTATGTTGCACATCAATATCTTATAAAATTTTTATAACTGCACTGAAAATTTTCAACAGCTAGAGACAGAATCTTTGAGATTTCATAGAAATAAATATGTAGAGAGAGAAAGAGAAAAGGAAGAGACAGGTATGTAAAATTCATATTTTACTCATCATTGCTTAAGAAAAATATGATCCCTGACACTGTATGAGCTACTCAGTTGTCAGAAACCTGGCTTTACCCTTCCCAGGAGGGGAGAAGGAGGAAAAATATCAACTACAAAAATGTAGCAACAACCACTCAACCGTGTATTTGGTTAGATAGAATAGGGAATTTAAAAAATAATCTTTACTCTCCTATTCTTCTGAAACCATGTCTTTTCCTGTCTTAGAAATAGTGTTTCCATTCATGACAGCCAAGAATTGCATGCAAGTTTCTATTTGTACACTTTACAACAACAACAACAACAACAATAAAAACCAGTTATTTCTATTTTAGCTGCTTGTATATTTAGAAACACAAGCTCTTTTATTTCAGGAGCAATGTTTACACATCTGTATAAGCTTCAAAATAGAAGAAGAGGATGGACACTCATTGTGTTTTAAAATTTTACTTGCATGTAACTAACATTTGCTGTATTTTTTATTATATCAGATTTGATAGAAGGATTACTTAATGTTCCCAAACTACTTAATGATATCATGTTGTTTAGCTATCCTCAAAGAAGGCAGGGAAAGAATGCTTCAGATGTTTTGAAATTTATTACCTGACTTCTTAAAAACTCCTTAGATTGTAGTAAAATAAACCCAGAGATGAAACAGAATGAATGCCAGAGTCCATCTAGGCCAACTCTCTCATATTATACATAAGAAAACTGAAGTTTCCATTTCTAAAATATATTGAGAACAGAATCAAATTTCTAAGAATATATGTCATTCTTCAGTTGAAAAATGATGAAAGGGTATGAGCAGGCCATTTTCAGAGGAAGAAATTAATGCTTTCTGCCATATGAAAAATTATCTAAATCACTATCGATGAAAAAAATCACAAATTAAAATAACTGATGTATCATATCACATCTATCAGATTAGGTAATATGACAAGTTGGAGAAGATGTGGGAAAATTGGAACACTAATATGTTGTTGGCAGAGTTGTGAATAGATGTAGCCATTTTGAAAGTCAATTTGGACCAATGTCCAAAGGGCTATAAAACTGTATATACCCTTTGATCCAGCAATGCTGCTTTTAGGTCTGTATACCAAAGACATCACAAAAAAGGGAAAAGGACCAACATTTACAAAATTACATATAGCAGTTCTTTTTGTGGTGACCAAAAATTAGAAATTAAGAGGACACCCATCAGTTGGGAAATTACTGATCAAGTTGTGATATGCAAATGAAATGGAAAGCTATTGTTCCATAAGAAATAACCTGGAAAGACTTGTATGAACTGATGCTGAGTGAAGTGAACAGAAGCAGGAAAACAGTGCACACAGTAACTGTAAAATGGTGCAACACCCAATAGACTCAGCTCTTTTCAGCAATGCAATGATTAAGACAATTACAAAAGACTCTTCATGGAAGATGCTATCCACTTCCACAGAAAGAGCTATGAGGTCTGAGTACAGATAGAGGCATACTATTTCACCTTTTTTTCCTGCCTTTTGTTTTTTCCCTTCAGTTCTGATTCTTATTTCACAACATAATTAACATGGAAATACATTTAATATGATTGTACATGTATAGCTTTTATCAGATTGCATGCTATTTGGGGACATGTAAAGGGGGAAAATTTGGAACTCAAAATCTTACAAAAGTGAATGTTGAAAATTAAAAAAAGTAACTTAAAAAGGGGAAAAAAGAAAAACATAAAACAGATTTTAAGCATTTCATCCAAGAGAAAATTCTGTAATGGATTTGATACTGATTCTACTGGTACAAGATAGCAGCACATTTGATTCAATGGGAAAAAAAATCAATGAAAAAGAAAAAAAGAAAACTGAGACTTTGTGCAGTTAAGTGACTTGCCCAAAGATATAGGATAGTTAATGGGAAAGGTTGAGTTTTATCTCATATCTTCTTACTATAGGAATAACATGATGAGTACTCCATTATTGACACTTGCTTAATGGTTTAGTTGCTGAAATACTGGGCATTAAGTCAGGAAAATTTGAGTCTAAATGTTGTCTTAGACCCTTAATTTGTGATCCTGGGTGAATTACATAATCTCTGTTTGGCTTGTTTTTCTCAACTGTAAAAGGAGGATCATAATAACACCACCCTTACAGGGTTGTGAGGATCAAATGAAATTATATTTGGAAAAGTGGTTACTTCAATGTCTGGCCCATACCAGGTACCATATAAATGCTTATTTACTCTCTCCCATCTCATCTGTAAAACTGTTAATGGATTATTACAAGGATAAAATGAGATAATGTTTGCAAATAGTTTTACAAATTTTAAAGTGATATATAAATACTAGTTAACATACTTTCTTCAAAATAAGGCTCTTCATTAAAACATGTCATTATAAAGTAATTAACAAGTTAGATAAGAGGTTCAACAACAATGATATAATACAGTTGCATAAAAAAGACCACCTCTACACTTTCACTATCACCACCTTTCTACTGATCCATTTTTTCTCAATACCATTTAATTGAAGTCAAAATTATACTTCCAGAACTCTCAAGAACTTCATTCATCTTGATTTTTTCTTTTATTATCATGTTATATTATTATATTATATTGTATTGTATTATCATGTTATATATTATCATCTTTTATTGTCAATACTTATGCATTTTTTAGGGTTACACTTATACTTCTATTGATTGGTAGTCATTAGAAATATAATAGCGACCCTCTAATTAGTTGCTCCACAAGTTTCCCTATTAGATGCAGGTAAGTACTGCACTGGATAGAGGACCAGCCCTGGAGTCAAGAGGTACTGAGTTGCAATCCAACCTCAGACACTTGCTAGGTATTTAACCCTGGGCAAGTCACTTAACCCTGTTTGCATCCTCCCCCCCAAAAAAATCCTCTACCAGAATGTTGGCTGCTCTCATAATAGTCTTTTCTTGCTGTCTTGTTGTTGTTAGTGGCAATGTCTTCTATATTTCAATTGATTCTGTTGGAGTAGGAGGTTCTCCCTGCCTTTTCTCCCAACAAGTCCTGCTAAAACCATTAATAAACTCCCCAAAGAAAGGAGATTACTATTTTGCAACCAGTGCTCCCAGATGGTAAAACTTCCTACCAACTTGACTTACCAAGGTTTTGTGACTTGTAATTGGTTCTTCCTCATACAATGGGTTAATTCTTTATTTAATGGGATTTTGATGCTGCTACTAATGCTCTTCAAAAAGGTTTTTTATCTTAACCAAATATTTCTTCTTTTGACACTTTAAAATACATATGCTTTATTACATCTTTTTTGAAAGTGATCATGAGAAGTCACATATAGTTTTTATCATCCTGTCAAAAGGGTCTATGAGGTAAAAAAAAGTTATAGAATTTTCTTTTTTTAGAAAAATTGCTATACAAGTGTTCAATTGTGTTCTAAAAAACAAATATCTACTAAAAAGACATAGCAATTTAAAGAAACAAGCATTATTCCTTGGTAGAATGTGTCAGGTAGTAAGTGCTTTTAGTTTTGTTTTGCTTTTTGCTTCTTACCACTGCCTTGTTTTATCTGCCCTCCCTTTTATCATCCCATCACTTTTCTCTTATTCTTTTCCCCACTTACTTCCCTGATAGGTAAGACAGATATTTATTTCCATTTGAGTATATCTACATTTTCCCTCTTTGAACTATTTCAATGTTGGCAAGGTTCAAGTGTTGCCCATCCAACCAATATCCCATCATTTTGACCTTGCTTGCAAAAGTTCTTAAATATGAGCATATTTTACATGAGATATTTTCCCCCCATTTGTCCTTTCTCTGTTTCCTTTTAACAAGGCATCCATCCTTTATCCATCCTTTTAATTGATCCATTTTGATTTTCTTTTTTTGGAGGGGGGAAGACAGGGCAATTGGGGTTAAGTGACTTGAACAAGGTCACACAGATAGTAGGTGTGTCAAGTGTCTGAGACTGGATTTGAACTCAGGTCCTTCTGACTCCAGGACCAGAGCTCTATTCACTGTGCCACCTAGCCACCCCTGATGGATCCATTTTTATGTGATTCAAATACAAACATCTCCCAGAAATTCTACATCATTTTCTATGTAGCAACCTTCTAAGAGCCCTGATGATGATAAATATTATTAGAAGATATGTATATCATCTGTCCATATGAAAAGGCAAACATTTTAACCTTATTAAGTTATTTATAAATTTCTTTAATCTTTACCTTTATGTGTTTCTCTTAAAACTTGGATTGGAAACATTGATTCTTTATTTGGCTTTTTTCTTTTCATCAGGATTTCTGGAAAGTCCTCCCTTTCTGTTACGGGAATTTGAGGATCTTCCCTGCCCCTAGACCCTTCACTTAAGTGGCTCTGATAATCTTCCCTAATTTGAAAGTATGCTCTGCCCCCTAATAGGCTGAATGTGGTCACGAAGAGCCTGTGGTGGTTGGGTTGCTTTTCAGGAATGCCTGTGCCTTGTTGTTTTGTGATTAGGCAGTGGGTGAAGAGGGCTGTGACATTCTCTGACCCAGGAGGCTACATATATACCCTGATGTGATGTTTCCTTTGGGGCTCACTTTGAGAAGAGATGTGTGATTTAACCAAATGAGACTCTGGGAAGTTGTTGAGCCCTCTGGCTTTAAAAAACTCAGATGTTGGTGCTTCCCTCTCTAGTAACTGATTAGGTATGGATGTAATGGTCAGCTGTAATGGTTGGAAGCCCATCCGCTGATCTGTTTCTCTGTTTTCTTTTAACTTCTGCTTATAATTTGTTTGTATTCTCTGAGGTTCAGGGTACTGACTTTACCCCCTGAACTAGATAAATGATGTATGTTTGATTGATTAAAGTAAGATAGTTAACCCTTTTTGAGTTGCTTTCCTTTAGAAAGCAAATCTAAGAACCTGTGCTAGCAGCCACCTTGGGTATGCTATGGTGCTTGCTGATACAATTTCATTATGTATTTTTTTCCTTTTACACATTATACTCAATTTTCCTGAGTTTGTTCTTTGTCATAGTCCCATGTCTTTTGCCTTTCATAATATCACATTTCAAGCCCTCTACTCCTTTGTTATGATTGGCTATTAGATTTTGTGCGATCTTGACTGTGTCTGTATAGTATATTGAATGGTTTTTTTTCATGGTTTGTAGTATTTTCTTGTTAAGTTTTGAGCTTTGAAATTTGTAAATAACATTACTGGGAGTTTTCATTTTGAAACTTTTTCGGGTGGTAAATGGTGAATTATTCCATTTTTATTTCACCTCCTAGATCTACGATATTAGTACAATATTCTTTGGCAAATTATTTACATATAATGTCTAGGATATTTATTTATGGCTTTCATATAATCTAATAATTCTTAAATTATATCTGCTCAAGTATTTTTCCAGGTCAGTTGCTTTCCAAATAAGATATTTCTCATTTCCTTTTTCTTTTTACTCTATTAACTTATTTTACTCTTTTATGATGAGCCACATAGTCATTATATTCCAAATGCCCAGTTCTAATTTTTAAGAAAAAAATTCTTTTTCTTTGATTAACCCTTTTTTAAGGAATTATTTTTAGTAGTGAAGTTTTACACATCTTTTCCCATGTGTCCAATTCTCTTTTTAGGAGAATTTCTCATTTGTAAATTTTATTCAATATTTTTGTGCCTCTTTTACCAAGTTCTTATTTGTCTTTTCATAGTTGTCTTTCTTTGCTTTCATTTCTATGGCAAATTTTTCCTTTACCTCTATTCTCTATTTGCTTTTGAAAATCATTTTTTTAGCTTCTCTAGGGATTATTTTTTTCTTTTTTATTTATTTTTAATTTGTTTTCTTGTTTACATTATTCATTTTCATTACAATTTTGAATTACAAATTTTCTTCCCATCTTGCCCCTACCCAAACCCTAAAACAGCAATCCCACTGTACAGCCCCTCCCCTGCTCTGCTCTCTTATTTTCTGGTAGGGCAGGGAGGGTATCCCTATCCCAGCCCCTGAACATCTTAATTCCTAGTTGCAGGTATTACAGAACTTTAAATTCTAGATTCTTTCGATTCCTCCTTTGTCGCCCACCCCCACTGGAAGGACACTCAATTCAATACAGGCTGTGGATGTGTGATTATACAGGACATCTTCATAGTGGACATATTGTGACAGTGATCATCTGTCTCTCCTTCCTATCCCTCCCCCCCCTTGTTCTGTTCTCTACCCTGTCCCTGTGCCTTTATTGAAGTGCGTGCTTCCAGGATCCCTCCCCCAGAACCTGCCCTCCCCTCCATTTTCCCTCCTCTCATCCCCATGCCCCCTACTCTCCTGTGTGGCATGATGTCCAGTTCAGAGTTTACGCCATTTATTCCCTAAGCCAAATTCAATGAGAGTAATTGAAAGTAAAACTGCAATATTTATCACTTGCTTTGTCCCATTTTGTCTCTCTGTCTCCTCTCATTCTAGTCCTCCCCCATCTCAAAATTTTGCCTTTTAAAGTATCCCTTCACATTCAATTCATCCTGTACCCTCTACATACACCTATACACAGATGCTCAGATAAATATTCATAAGTATATATAGACTCCTATATGTAAGTATACATACATACATACATATATATACATATATATATATATACATATATATATATATATATATATATATATATATTTGTATTCCCTTCACCTATCCTCATGC
>JAQQSW010011359.1:0-12779 GCA_028646575.1 Pseudocheirus occidentalis
AATAAAGGGACAGGGACAGGGTAGAGAACAGAACAAGGTGGGGAGTGATAGGAAGGAGGTGCATATGATCACTGTCACAATATGTCCCCTATGAAGATGTCCTGTATAATCACACCTACACAGCTTGTATTGAATTGGTTGTCCTTCCAGTGTGGGTGGGTGACAAGGGAGGAACCGAAAGTTAACCAAATGTTAGAACTGGTCAGTCAGTATGCTGATTAGATTATATCATGGTTATCAGTGGTAGGTTAATGACCAATAACAAGCCAGAAATCAGTAATGCCATTTGAGAGAAAAACGTCATTTATAGGAGCAAGAGAGGAAATCAGGTAATAATAGCATTTATGCAGCTCTTTAAGGTTTGCAAATCATTTAATATATATACATAAATTTATCACATTTGATCCTACAACAAACCTCTAAATTAGATGCTATTATAAACTGAAATAAGAAAGGTTAAGTGACTTGCTAGAATTAAGTAGTAAATGCCTGAGACAGAATTTGAACTCAGGTCTACTGGTCTCCAAGGCAGTATGCCACCTAGCTGTCAGACTGTAACAAGTTACTGAACTCAATTGTTTATAGAGATGAAAATTATTTTCACCCTTCTACTTGTGCCCTTGATTTCATTTCCTCCCTTTGCCTTGGGGAGCTGGTCCTTTTAACTATTCCCTCTCTTTTCCTAATTTTTTTAATATCTGCATATCCACTGGTTCTTTCCTGGATGCTTGCAAATATGTCCAAATTTCTCCCATCTTAAAGCATAAGATGTTCACTTAATCATATGATTCCCATCGCATCAAGCTACTATCTTATAGCTCTCCTACTATTCAAAGTCACACAGAAAAAGTTATCTACATTTGTCGCCTTCACTTTCTTACCACTCACTCTCCCACTTCTTTGTATCTGGCTTCTGCCCACATCACTCTAGTGAAACTGCCCTCTTCAAGGTTTCTGATCACCTCTTAATGATCAAATTTTATAGCAGCCCTTTTTCTTGACCTCTCTGAAGCATTCAACAATATCAATCATCCCCTCTCTTAAAGTTCTGTGCCACTGCTCTCTCTTGGCATTCTTTCTTAACGTTTGACTTCTCCTTCATCGGATTATCATCCATGTCCCACTTCCTGTTCATACCCTCAGGCCCCTTGGGATCTAGACCAACTTGTCTTCTCTTCTTTATCCCTCTCCAAAATCTCATCTATGAACCCTATGGGTTCAACTATATCAAGACTCTCAGATCTACATCTCCATTCCTATTTTCTCTCCTAACCTTTAGTTCTGAATTACCAACTGCCTATTAGCTCCAATTGGATGTTGCATTGGCATAGCAAACTCAGTATCTCTGAAATGTAACTCATTATCTTTCCCCCAAGATCTTCCTCCCTTCCTAACTTATTCATTAATGTTCAGAACATTAACATCTACCATCCTTCTAATCACTGAAGTTAAAACTTAGAAATCATCCTCAACTCTTCCCTATCCCTCACCTTCATATTCAATGTTCATATAGACTATTTGTGCCTGACCTGTGGTAGAACTTTCCAAGCTTATATTGGTCTGATCAAACACAGTCAGACACATTGCACTTTGATTTTAATGTAGTAATGTCATTTAGGTCCTCTTTGAAAATGAAAGAAAACAACATTCAATTATTTTATCCAATCTTGTTGATTCTACTTTCTTATCCATCTCTCATAGCAATCTCTTCTCCACTTACATGGCTGTCACTCTATTCAGTCCCTGATCACCTCTTAACTAGAGTATTACAATAGTCTTTTAATTGGTCTTTCTATATCATCCTTTTCCCCTCTGAAATCTACCCTCTGCATAGCTGGAAAATTGATATTGCCAAAGCACAGATTTGATCACATCAGTCTCTTAAGGGCTCCAGAAGCTCCAGAGCCTTCCGTCTACTTCTGGAATAAAATTTAAACTCACCTAATGGCAATTAAACTCTTCAAAATCTGAGTCCAGGCTGCCTTTCCAAGATTATTGTACATTACTCCTCTTTCCCCACTCTATATTCCAGCCAAACTGACGTACTTCTTATTCCCCAAGTACAACATCCTACCTCCCATCTCCATAGCTTTGCATGGGCTCTCCCCTACCTGGAGTTTTCACCTTCCTCAGTAGTGCTTCATAGAATCCTTGACTTTCTCCAAAGTTCATTTCAAGGGCTCCCTTCTGTATGAACCCTACCCTGGTTCCCACATCCTCCCCTTCCCAATTGCTCATATATTTCCTCCTAGAAATTACCTTGTATACATTTTGTGTATATTCTGCATTTATTGGGGGGCAGGGGAGTATGTGTTGTTTCCTTCCAAAAGTATGTGAGCTCTTTAAGAGTCAAAATTGTTTCCTTTCTGTCTTGTACCCCTGGTACCTAGCACATATTTAATAAACACATATTGAATGAATGAATGTTAAGTACATTAGAAAAGAATCATATTTCAAGTCAAGAAATCTTGGTTTCAGGTTCCAGCTTCAATATTTGGAACTAGGAGGAGAAGGGAGAAAAATTAAGCCTTTTTTCAGCCATCCTTTTGAGACAGTGTTTTGTGCATTTTCGGTGAAGTGGAAAATAGTAGTGAAGCAATGAAGGTAATCCACTGAGAGAGGTATGTTCTAAATCAGGTATCTTCTTGCTTTCCATAGTCATATTTTTACCATGTTCTATGAGACATCAAAAATTCCTGGCTAATTCAACCCACTTAATTACCTGGCATTTTATGTCATACAGAGCAGTGCTGTCAACCTCAAATAAAAATGGTGACCACTAAACCATATATAGTATAACTGCAGGATGCATATTTCATAAGAAAGCCACATATTAACATTATCCATGCTCTATTGTACTTTTATTTACTTTGTTAAATATTTCCCAATTACATTTTAATCAGGTTTGGGTTTGTACATGAGAGTGTTGTTGACCACAAATAGACAATTATCTCATAGAGTTGCTTATTTTTCTCTCACTTTCTAGGTTGTCTCATAGATACATCTTCAATAAAGTTCACTAATTCTTTCCTTATCCAAATGGTTTGGAGGCAAGATCATTTTCAGGTTCATCTAAGTGACAAAGGATTATTATGACAAGCATATAGATCACATTCAATAAGATCTTTCATAAGTGATTTTTTTTAATATTGTTGACTGGATTCACAGACAACATCATAACTGGAACCTAGTAGATCCTATTTGCTATAAGTCCGTCTTACTTGAAAAATTCAAATTGCTTCTTATAGAGCAGTGGTTCCTTCCTAATGCCACAACCCTTTAATACTCATATGTGGGCATACCTGCATATGGGTGGACTCGCCTGGAGACAGATAGAGGAGTGGTGTCTGGATTCCTAAGACCATCGGAAATATATGTTCTCTCATGGTCTTAGGCAACTCCTGTGAAGGGGTCATTCAGCCCCCAAAGGGGTTGAGACCCACAGGTTTAGAACCACTGTTATAGAGGATTACATTAAAGGGCATTATGCTTCTACATAGCACTATATACTTTAAGATCTTTTCTTTGAAAAGAGGAAAGTTCATTAAAAATTATACTTTTCCTTGATACTGAGAAAAATGCTAGTTGCAGATTATAAAAAATAATCAGTAATAATATCAATAACAAGAAATCATATGGCTAACTTTGAAGCATGTGTGTGATAATCTTTTTCTTTCTAATTACTGAAACATTATAATTAGTAATTAATAAAGATTCTTATGATTACTGAGAAAATCAGATTGTTTTCAACAGTACCCAAGAAACTACTACATATTCCTAGGGTGTTTTGCCATATTCTATCACAAAAAAAGTTAGTACATCAAAATAAAATCTATTCATCATTCCAACTAAATTCATAGCCACAGTGGTAATATGCTCAAGCCATAATTGTTAAGTACAACTGTATCAGAAAAGACCAAGACCCTGAGACCAGACAAAGCTATTGGACTTGGTCCGAAAATAGGGAAAGCTATTAGCTAACAAGCACAGAAAAATTTCAGGCCAAGAGAACACATGATATTAAGGACATGATGGTGAAGGAAACAATGAGATTGTGCATAGAGACTCCATTAGACTGGCAGCTAGTCAGTATATAAAACATCTGGTGGCAAGGAATAGGAAATTAAACTTTGGTAATAATTTAGGTAAGTTGGACAGGACTCCAGCACCCAGTGGGCCTGGAAGAATAAAACATGATCCTAATCTCAATCTATCCCTTTTTAGGGACAGCCGATGGATAGCACACTGGGCCTGGCTGGAGTCAAGGAGACCTGAGTTCAAATCTGGCCCCAGACACTTATTAGCTGTGAGACCCTGGGGGCTGAAAAACTAGAAGACTACAGAAACAGGTAGAATACCATGCTTGTAGGTAGCTGGGGAAAAGAAGAAACCTGAGTAAACTAATAATTTTTTGTATATCACAGGAGAGACCCATTCACCTTCTCACCTCATCATTCTTGGTGAATCTAATTGTCTTTGAATCATCCTTGTTAGTGGTTGTGGCCAGCTTTGGAAGGGGGCAGGAGTAAGGATGGGGAAGTTCAGGCCAGAGTTTTCCCATGTTACTTTCTATTCTCAACCCTCTGCCTAAGGAGATGACAAATTCAGTATGTTGAGTTCCTCTGTCCCTCTCCACATTGGTAAATAGATCTCTTTTTCTGATTGAGGACTTCTGATTACAGAGGCAAATATATCAGAGTAGTGCGGTGGGTGGGTCCATCCTGTTGATCTCAGGGAGAACAGGAGACTTTGATTTGGAGACCAGTGGCCAATTCAAGAGCCCAGAAGATCCTGTGTAGTCACTGGCATGGCTCCATCAGCGTGCAGCATTTCCGAAACATGCTGCAGAGAGCAACAAGCTCTTCATTTATCTGGCACTTGTCCACACATCTCCCCCGGTAATGAAGACATTTCTCATCAAGGAGGCCAGCCCCAACTATATAAGTGAAGGAGTCACAAGAATTATTTCCCTAGGAAAACATTGCTGATTTTCAGATATAATTCCAGTGATGAACTGGTCACAATGCCTAAATAATTGTTGGCTGCCAGCCCAATTCTGACCTTAAAGAGAGGAGAACTAGTCAGTGCTGTCTCTCTGATGTGATTCTTTCCATATCAAGAGATGTACAGAGAATAAGCTTAGGCCTGAATTCTATCAGATAGGGATACTAGATATGGCATCTTCAAAGCAAACAGCTGTCTTCTCCTAGACATTCACTTAGAGATTCATCTGGTTCTCCCATGCCTAGAGTACATACTCCTTGAATTCTTTCAAAGACCAAGCACCACCTTCTACATGAATCTTTTTCTGATCCCAATCCTCTCTCCTAATTCTTAGTATCCTCTCTCTCAACATTATCTTGTATTCATTTTACACACATTTTTAATATACATATTATTCAAGTCCACGTTATCTCCTGTTAGAACATAAGCTCTCTGATCATTATTCCTCTTTCTACTGTTTCCTCTTCCCTTTGTCTCATATCTCCCCTTTAGGTCCTCTCTCTCTTACTGTCTATTAATAATTGAGCCTTTAATAGGCTTATAAGCCACCACCCCTTTCCCAGTTCATATCAGGAGGTATAAAACAGGAATTTGGGGACCCACTAGGAGACAACCCTCCCAGTACCCCTACCTACGTGGCAAGTCTTATTCCACAAAAACCATAATTGTGTCACATATTTTATCTCAAAGTACAGATAACACAGGACTTTTTCCATTGATAGCTGTCCCTCTGATTCCAGGACCCTCTAGTCATTTAGTGCCCTCTCTCACAAGAGAATAACTTAGAATTTCTCCCAGTCCATATCTGACCTATTCTACAGAAATACCATTTTACCTGAGTCAGTTTGAGCCAAAAAGAAGAAAACAGCAAATAGAAAGGGGAAGGTCACCATGGCAGAAATCACCAGAAGATCAGTAGAGATCAGAGCATTGCCTGAGACCAAGCACCCTTGATTATAGTCCTTTCTGGACCAGGAAGTCATTTTGATCAGTGAAGCTTGTCAGGGACAAAAACTCTTCCATGGTCTATCAAACCATGTCACCAGCAAAAGGTGGGTCATCACCTTGATCAGTTGCTCTCTGTGGGTGTTTTTCAGGACACTGGCCTGGAGTGCTTCCTTTTCTCTATTTCGGAAGCAGAGAAAATCACTTTGCTCCTTTAACTAGATACCAAGAGGGGAGGTGTAACATCTCCCTAGAGGCAAAAAAAACTAAGTGTAACAGCCCGTGAAATCATAATGACCAAGCTTAAGATGAGAAAAATGCAGCTCCCTTATTTGCCAAAGTGGGGAGCTATGGATGTCTAATACTAAACACCCCATCTCTCAATTGATGTGTTCCTTTTGTTGAGCTCTTTTGTTTCTCTTTCCTTCATTGGAAACTGGAAGGGGAATCTCTGGAATGTTGTTGCCCCTAGCTTGCATTTACACTTTCTGTTTGGAATCTTAGAGGATGCCTACTACTTTTAAGAGTTTAAAAGGTATTTCTACACACACACACTCCTAAAGCTAAAGCAAATAAATCTTTTTTATTTTCCTTTCCTTTTAAGGAAGTGAACTTCCTCTTAACAGTCAGCTAGTAGCAGGGGGAAAAAATACCTCAAAATAAAAGCATTTGCTAAAAGGCCACAATAAAAACAGTTTCTCCAAAACTCCTCCAACCTCTTAAACCTTGAAACACTTTCCAACAAATACACACAGAATCCATGAGGAAAATGGACACAGAATACAATGGTGAATACAATGGCACACACATAAGGAACATGTGGCCGAGACAATTCATACCTCTGATACTGGAAGGGCTTATCTTTTTTTCTCCTGAAGGAATACTCACACTGCTCAGCTTCCAGATTATTTTCTTCTCCAAAACTCAATTTTCAAATGCCAATTAGTTACTCCTTGAATTCACAGTTGGCTTTCTCCTCTGCTGCTAGAGGTCACACTCCTTAAAACTGCCACTAGATTAGTAATTAGATTTGGCAATTAAGAGATCACTGGAGGTTAGCTAGGTGGTACAGTGAATAGAGCACCAGCCCGCGTGTTAGGAGGACCTGAATTCAAATCCTGCCTCAGACACTTGACACTTAGTAGTTGCATGACCTTGGGCAAGTCACTTGATCCCAATGGCTTTACCTTCCTCCCTCAAAAGGAAAAAGAAAAAGAGAGAGAAAGAGAAAGAGAGAGGGAGAGAAAGAGAGAGAAAGAAAGAGAGGGAGAGAGATTATTGGTAACTTTGGTGAGAAAGGTTTTAGTTGAATAAGGAGGACAGAAACCAAACTTCATAGAGTAAAGAAGAGAGTGAAAGGAAAGGGATGAAGGCATCAACTGTAAGAGTATATACATAAAAAACAGAAGACAGGTGGGACAAGAACTAGCAGGGATGGACAGAACAAATGAGAGTTTTTTTGAGAATGTGGGAGATGTAGGCATGTTTGTAGATAGAAGGGAAGCAGACATCATATAAGGAGAAATTGAAAATGAGTAAGAAACTGGGGATGATACACATAGCAGTCTTCTGGAGAAGACAGGATGGAATTTTAGCACTTGTGCATGGAGAGGGATTTGCTTCAGCAAGGAGAAAGACTGCCACTTCATGTGAAAAGGAGTAAAGCAGGAAGTAGTGCAGAAGGTATCTGGGTTATATAAACTAAAGAGAAGTAGAGAAAAAGGAAGTTCTCAGAAAACAACTTAAATATTTTCAGTGACATGAGACAAGGCTCTCAATTGAAAATGTGGAAGGAGGAAGAACTATGTAAGGATTTGAGGAAAGATGAAAAAGTTGGAAAAAGTTGTGAAATGGCCAGGAACTAGTTAAGATATGGACTCAAGACAGGAGTCAAGAAACTGGTCAGGAAACATTTAAGTGATACTTTGTGAAATTAAAAATCCAAGTAAAAAAGTGCTATGAACTAGAGATAAACTCGAGCTAGAAATCAGTGAACTGGCCTGGGAACCAAACTGGGTAATTTGTCTTTTTCTTTGTTTTTCTTCTGCTACAAGTCCAGATCATCATGCCCCATGCCCCCTCCTCCCATCCATCAACTCCTGCCTCACCATCCCCGCCCCCTTGCCTTAGTAACAGCTTCTGTTTACACCTGCTTAGTAACAAATTATGTTAGTTGTACAATGAAGGTGGACTGTATATAAGAACCTGCATTTCTGTGCTAAGTGCTGCTCTCCCTTTAAATTGGCATGGAGGTAGCCCCAGCTGGTAAATTAAAAAGCTCCTTAAACTTTGTATTCGGACTCTGTGGTCACTCTGTTAAAAACTTGCCATTTCAGTTGCTATGATGAGTGAATTAGGGATATACAAAAGGATTGCTTTGTTTCAGTGGGGGTCCAGTTGAGGCAACATAAATTTGTAGGGGATCCAGTCAGCACAGTTTGTTATTTTCTCTAATTTTGTCTAGCAAAAGGTGAAAAGGGGAAAAAAAGCAGAGGATGTTGAAGTCCTTAGTAAGAGAGCAAGAGTAAGGGAGGAAAGAAAGTCTCTGAGCTAGTCACTGAACTCATCAAGAAAAGGTGAGTGATCTGGAGATTGCTAAACAGCTACCAGAATTTTTACTGGATTGTAGATATGGATTGAATGAACCCCAAAAGAGAAAAGGTTACTGAGTGATTATGGTGCAGGAACTGCTTGGAAGTAGCAATGAAGAATAGGATCTCTAGATTGACCAGTGAGGGAATAAAATTACAACCAGTGCTGGAAAGGCTGACCAGGGAGGCTATGTCATCAGGAGGGAAACCAAGTTTCAATGAGAAAGGGATGGGAAAGAAAAATATTTTGACATGGAAGCAGCAGAGAACATAGGGGGAAAAAATGGTAGCTTTAGGATGGAACATTTTGGGGAAAAGGTTGAGGGAGAAAAAGAGAGCAGGCGTCAGGAGATGCAGAATGAGGTTTGAATACTGAGAACTCAGGTGCTCAGAATCACTTGGATGGGGAGGGTATAACTTGGTGGGAAATGGTTAATCATTAAGGAATGAAATCAGGTAGAAATGAGTTCCTCCAAAGGGAAGAAGGTCAGGGTGGGATCAGTCAAGTAACAGCCCAAGGTTACTAGATGGTAGAATGGATAGAAGGCTGGAGCTGGAGTCATAAAGACCTGAGTTCAAATCCTCACTCAGATACTTACTAGCTGTGTGACCTTGGGCAAGTCACTTAGCCTATTCGCATCAGTTTCCTCATCTGTAAAAATAACATATAATAATAACACCTACCTTCCAGAGTTGTTATGAGGAGAAAACAAGAAAATATTTGTGAGGTGTTATGTAAATGTCAGTTATGACTACTACTACTACCACCACCACCACCACCTAGAAATTACTGTAGTTGACAGTCAAAGACTACCCAAGCAAAAACATCTTTCCCCTACTACTATCCCCCACTCTCTCATTCCTATTCATCTCAGTAGTATGCCTCATTTGTGCCTGTAGTACTCTGCCCTCCCCTTCCATTATGCCCTCTAGAACCTTATTCAACTGCTAAGCAATGACCATTTTAAAACTCTTCCTCCTGGGGCAGCTATGTGGCACAGTGAATAGAATTCTGGAGTCAGGAGGACCTGGGTTCAAATCTGGCCTCAGACACTTAACACAAAAACTAGCCATTTGACTTTGGGCAAGTCACTTAACCCCAATTGCCCTACCCTTCCCACCTCCAAAAAGCAAAAAAAAATTCTTCCTCTCATATTTCTTCTGTCTCCTTGCACTTATGGAAACACAGCTTCCCTCAATGGACACTGTCCTTGTCCACCTTCTCTGGAATCATACTCTCATATTCTACTCTCTACATGCAAACACAAGTATACTGAGCTTATAAAAGGATGCATACTCATTGCTCCCCATGGCCATTTCCAGACATTCTCCCTTCTACCATTATTCAGCAACCTCTCCTTCCTGGAGTTTCACTCTGTTTAGATTTATCATTCTATCTTGATGCTAAGAGTGATGAAGTACAGGATCTGGGAACCCCTTGAACTCTGATTAAATCTTCCCATTTGATGAGGAATTTGCCTGAGGACATAAGCCTTTCATTAAAGCTTGGCTCAAATCTCTGTTACTAGCCTGGCCCTCCATTGTCCAGATAGCTCCCACCCTTGATCCTCCCAAAATATCTATACTCAAATCTTGTTACCCTCAGATTAGTATAGCCCTCCATTGTCTGTCATCTCCAGGTAGCCTCTAGTTATTTCCCACCTAAATCTCTAATCACTGGAGTCTGACCTCATTTGACTCCTCCTGAAGACCCTCCCCAAACTCCTCCTCTAGACCACCCTTAGATTCCTCCTACAACCTTTCTGTATATAAGACTCCATCTTGCCTCCATGAGAAAAGAAGGCCAGAGAATTATCTAATGAAGACTTTCTCTGTGTCAGATTATTCTTGCCTATTTGTCCAATACAAGCATCAGATACCAAGGCTCCTTAAGAATCTACCCATTCTGACGACCCTTAATAAACTTTGTTTTTCTTTGGCTGAGAGAAGGCTTGAGTCAAATTCATTTGGCAGGATCCAGCGTGTTGCTATTTTGGGATCTCAATTTCTCCTAAACCTTAAATCTCAACAAGGGCAGTAATCAACCAATTAGCCCCCCAGGTCATTCTTCTTCCTCAAAAAGTATGACAGATCTTCTTCTCTAAGCCAACTCCTGAATATACATACACACATGGATACATGTTCACATCTACCTATATGTATACATATACAAGATATACACAAAGTCCCATCAAACATGCTCGTCTCCCAGATCACCAACTTCCTCAACTTCTATGAACCACATCATCCTTCTAGCTTATTTGCATACAAGGATGTCTATCATCCTGATACCATTATCCATGAGTAGTGTTCCATTTCCACAATCCAAAATTCAAAACCCTCTGAGAAAAACCTCTTGTCCCTCCATCTTCTCCTTTGCTTCATGGCTTCATAAACCTATTCCTCATATTCATGTCAATCTCCAGTCACTCATCCCCTTTTTTATTTCCCAGTGCATCAATGTTGCTCTCACCTTTCTTTTAAATCTCAATCCCATAATAGTCAACCAATTCAACTTCATGCTGTACTTGACCTTTCAAATCCCTTTCTTTTCTTTTTTTTGTCACCTATAGATTTCCAAATCCCAACCCTGGATTAACCTCACCATCCTCCTTTGTTCTTATTTAGGAGCTATTTAGGAAAATAAGTCATGCAACCATGCTGAGTCTAATAGAAATTTGTAGTATTTAATCTTAACTGGGCCCTTGCCTCTACATCAGTGGTTCTCAACCTTCCTAATACCACGACCCTTCAATACTCATATATGGGCATATCTTCATGTGGGCAGACCGCCTGGAGACAGATAGAAGAGCAGTGTCTGGGTTCCTAAGACCATCTGAAATATGTGTTTTCTGATAGTCTTAGGTGCCCCCTGTGACCCCTCTATGACCCCTCTGATAGGGTCGTTGGACTCCCAAAGGGGGTGTGACCCACAGGTTGAGAACTGCTCCTCTATATGGTAATTCTTTTATTCTCTCCTGACTATCACACTCCCCAAGGCATCTCTTCCAAACCTCCCTCTCAGCAGGAGACCTCATCTCTAACTAAAAAATTAAGATTTTCTCTCAATGATTCCCTTTTCTTTACAATCTGACTTTAAATTCCTACTTTTCCACATTTGCTCCAGTCTCAGAAAAAGAGATGGACCTTATCCTTTCCAAATACAGCCCATCTACTTCCTTGATCAATTCCTCTCCCATCTCCTTCTAGAGCTTGCCACCTCAATCATCTCCTTTCTTTTTATAATATTAAATCTCTATGTTCTAAATTCTTCCCCATTACCCTAAAATAGGACTAAATCTCACTCACTGCTACAATCCCTTCACATCATCTGCCAGTGCCTTAAACTATCACGATAGATTTCCCTTCTTTTGCTACATAAGTCCTAGAAGAAAAACTATATACACTATATATATGTCTCAACTTCCTCTCTTCCCAGTGACATTCAACCCCCTGTAATCTCACTCCCAACCCTACCACTAAAATGAAACTATTCTATCCAGGGTTACCAATAATCTCCTAAATGATGAATACAATGGACTCTTCTGGATCCTCATCCATCTTGAAATTTGTATGGCTTATGACATTATTGACTCCCACCTCACAGACACTCTCTTCACCCTGTAATTTCCAGACATTGCACTCTCCTGCTTCTCCTCTGTATGTCTGAACATTCCTTCTTAGTCTCCTTTGTTGGATCTGAGATTATGGGATTAACATTGGGCCCTTAAAAGGAAAAGACCATGTCTTTGAATGCAACACACCCCCTGAACTTTCCCACACTGACCTAAGACTTTGTCTTTGCCTTGAATTTTCCCACACTGGAGTTTCACTCTCGATGAATTCAGGTTATAGGCAAAATAAACATAATGATTTCAGAATGGCACTAACAGTTGAGGGTGATCAGAAAGACCTCTAGAAAGGGGTGGCATTTGAGCTAAACCTTGAAAGAAGTTAGGGGTTACAAAAAGCAGAGATGAGAAGGCAGAACATTCTAGGCATGGAGAGAGTCTATGAAAAATCATAGAAGCAGGGGATGCAATGTCATGTTTGGGGTTCAGAAAGTAGAGTAGGCCAGCTTTGCTATAACATAGAGTGTATTAAGAGGATTAATATATAACAATCCTGGAAGGGTAGACTAGAGACCCATTCCCCAGTAGATAAATGGTCAAAAGATATGAAAAGATAATTCTAAAAAGGAAGAATGCAAGCCCTCATGAGTAATGTGTATATATATAT
>JAQQSW010011360.1:0-12779 GCA_028646575.1 Pseudocheirus occidentalis
ATTTTGCTGGGTAGGTGATTCTTGGTTTTAATCCTAGCTCCCTTGATCTCTGGAATATCATATTCCAGAACCTTCAGTCCTTTAATGTAGAAGCTGCTAGATCCTGGGTTATCCTAATTGTGTCTCCACAGTATTCAACTGGTTTCTTCTTGGCAGCCTGTAATATTTTCTCCTTGATCTGGCAACTCTGGAACCTGGCTATAACATTCCTAGGAGTTTTCTTTTGGGAATCTTTTTCAAGAGGTGATTGGTGAATTCTTTCAAGTTCTATTTTGCCCTCTGGTTCTAAAATATCAGGGCAATTTTCCTTGAGAATTCCTTGAAGGATGCTTTCTAGGTTCTCTTTTTTTGATCATGGCTTTCATATAGTCCAATAACTTTTAAATTATCTCTCCTGGATCCATTTTCCATGTCAGTGGTTTTTTCAAGGAGGTATTCCACATTGCCTTTTATTTTTTCATTTGTTTGTATCTGTTTAATAGTATCTTGATTTCTCATAAAGTCATTTGCTTCCATTTGCTCCACTCTAATTCTGAAGGAATTATTCTCTTCAGAAAACTTTTGAGATTCTTTTTTTCATCTGGCAAATTTGACTTTTTAAGGATTTTTCTCCTCATTGGCTTTTTGGGCCATTTGGGTTAGTCTATTGTTTAAGGTGTTTAAGTCTATTTTCTTTAGTCAGGTTGTTGACTTTCTTTTCATGATTTTATTGCATCATTATCATTTCTCCAGTTTTTTCTCCACTTCTCTCATTTGGCTTTCAAAATTCTTCTTAAGCAGATCTATGCTTGTGACCAGTCAATATTTTTCTTTTGGTGTGGGACATCTAACTGTGTTGTCTTCCTCCTGTTCAATGCTTTGATCCTTTTTGTCCCCCAAGAAGGAATCTAGAGTTTGATTGCTGTTCTTACTTTGCTTCCTTTGCATGCTCATGTTGCCAGTCAATTACTTGCCTTTTTAGCTCTGTGGAAATCTGCTTCCAGAGGGGAAAGCTCTGTCCCAAATTGCTGGGGTTTCTGCAGCTGCCAGAGATATTAGGTGCCTGCCATAGCTCTCACCAGCTTTGGCTCAATGAAAATGCACCTCAGGACCACCACCCAAAAACATGATCCAGGCCAGTTAAGGCAAGACAGCTCTATTAAAAATGAATGATCACTTCCCTGAATGATCACTTCCCCCACTGAAATCTTCAGGCCTTGAGCTCTAAAGTAGCCAGGTGGAGGTGGCTGCACTGCTTCTGCTGCTTCCTTGTTGTAGGTGCAGTTCAATCGGATCCCTCCCCCCTGAAGTTAGCCAAGTTCCACTAACCTTTCACTTTGTCCTTATGTCTTATGGCTTGATAATTCTGGAAATCAGCACAGCTGCCACTGATCCACTCTCCTAGAGGCTCCAGGTAGGGCTTCTCCTACCTGCCCCTTGCTCAAGCCACAGTTTCAGATCTGGCTGGTTTGGGCGCCCAGTACTCTGAGATAAGCCCTTCCTGACCAAGCCTGCTGAGCAGCCTTCAGTGGGACATGTGTTTTTCTGTACTTTTGTGGGTTCTGAAGCCGTAAAATTTGTTTAGAGTCATATTTTATGGGTATTTGAGGTGGCTATGTGGGAGCTGTGGAATTTTCCTGCTTCTACACTGCCATATTGGCTCTTCCCCCTACATTATTTTTTTAAATTTATTTTAATTTTATCCTCTCAAAGGCAACAAAGCTATTCCTGGAACTTTATTGGTCAAAGAAATTAAAGTTCAAGCATTGCCTCCCTAGATTTGGCTTTCTAGCATCATTTTTCATGGCATTTCCATAGTTTCCTGGTGATACAAGCGCATAAAAAACCCTCACATATGGAGCTGGGGCTTTTCAGATTTGGTGACCATGAATTTTCATATCCTGCTCTGCTCACCAGACAGGCTGCTTTATGAAAGCAAGATGAGTTAAATTTACCCAAGATAAATGTTTTTGTATTCTTATTGAATATCTTTTCTATGCTATAGCAAAGTAAGTCTGCATTCTTAAGTTTTGGATGATGAAGGATTGTCTTTCAATACTGAACTAAAGCTAACAGAAAAAAGAGACCTACCCGTTATCCTACTCACATGTTCCCTTGATATGCCTAGGCCAGATAAGTCCATATCTAACTCATTCATTTAATTCTAATACATTTATTCATCTGGATTCATCCTCTGTTCAGATAACCACTTCTCAAACCTAGTTGATTGATAGACTGATTTAATAGAGCTGTCTTGGAATTGTTGCCCTACCTACTTTAGACTTTTTTGATTGATTGATTCTGTGACTCAGTCAGAAGCATTTTCACTTGATAGAGACATCAAGGTTTAAGACTTCTACTTACTTACATTAATTGGGGTTGGAGAGAATGTGTGAAATACATCTCTGAAACTGAAACAGATTCCATTCTCTCCATGTCTGACTATTCTCTGTGGCCCTTGTCTATATAATTTTATAAAAACATACAAATGATAATCCACTTAACATTCTAGGTTTATTCCTTGCATTCCACTGACATTGCATGCAGACCTAAATAGAATATGGATCATCCATAGGTTGACTCTTGCTCCAAAATCAGGTCATCTCTTATCCAGTTGTTCATTTTTTGGATGACACACTTTACCCTGCTTCTTTTGTATAATGTCCTGTGTTGTGGCCTAGACATATTCACCACCTATCTATACGGTACTTTTCAAGGTGATTTTCAACTTCAGTTATTTGAAGGTCATAGTGTTTGGTGACAGTCAGTCATGTAACATCACAGAAAGGGTAGAAATAAAGGGGAAAAAGACAGAAATGTGGAAAGAAAGAAAGGGAGAAAGAAAGAAAGAAAGAAAGAAAGAAAGAAAGAAAGAAAGAAAGAAAGAAAGAAAGAAAGAAAGAAAGAAAAAAGAAAGGGAAAAAGAAAGAAAAAAAGAAAGAAAGAAAGAAAGAAAGAAAGAAAGAATCAGGAAAAAAGAAAGAGAGATAAAGGGATAAATAATTTTTAATGCCCTTTCAATAGATGTCCATAGATTAGGGAAAAGCAACAAATTATGTAATATCTCAATGTAATAGAAAATAACTGTGATAAGAAATGACAAATTTGGTGAATGCATAGAAACACAAAAAGACTTATGTGAACTGATGTAAAGTGAAATAAGCCAAGACAAAATGAAAACAATATATACAATGACCACCAAAGTGTAAGAATCAGGCATCACACATAAAACAACTGAAAATGAAAGTTGCAAATGAGAAATAAGTTTAGAGTCAAAATCGAGATATGTGACACCTCTGTCAATTTCTTGGAAGAGGTAAGGAGAGGGTATAAGAGTGACACATTGCATATATTGTTAGCTTTTATCAATTCATTGATCATTCTTTTTTTCTTTTCTTCCTCTTCTTCAAAATAATTCTTTGCTATAAGGGATGGTTCTCTTTGAGGTAGAGGAGGGGAATAGAGAAAATCTAGTTAATATAAAAAAAATCTACCAATAAAAAGGTTGGATTTTCTGTTGCGATGATGTTTTTGTTTGGTTTGTTTGGGTTTGGGTTTGGGAAGCAGTTTTTTTCATTTTGTTTTTGTTCTTTAGATGGGTCTTTGTTTCAAGAAGACAGAGTCATCAAAAGAAATGTCCTGTTTCTCAGAGGGAATAGAGTCTAATTATCTCCTCTTGCTCAGTTCTAAGCCTAGGACACTCTCTGCTTCCATTATCTGTCCAAGACATATGCACTGATGGCTAGTCTCAATTTCTTGTCTATCCAACTTTACACGACAGTATAGAATAAATAGTACCATAGTATTTTTTATTTGACTTGTGATTTCATTGGAACAAGGAATGATCATTATCAAACTTCCCTTAACCAGTGCACATTAGTACCTCCTCTGAAACTTTGTAGTTTCATACAGGTGCTTCAGACACTGAGATATCAAGGGATTTAACCAGGGTCACACAGCTAGTATATGTCAGAGATGGAATTTGAACCCAGCTCTTCTTGACGGATGTTGGGTCTCTTTCCACACTACCTCTCATCACCATATTAGTGAACTCAGTAAATGCTTGTTTACTGATTTTTCTAGAGAGCTATTTCCCTTTCCACTTCATTGCTGCAACATAAGGAAACATTTTAAAATCCTCATAAAATGATCCAGGAAGAAAGGGCGGGGTGGGGAGGGGGGGATAAAAGAACAAACAGCAAGCAGGAATATAGTCTCTTAAAAAATGTAACTATTTAATAGAACCATCTTAGTTGAATGATAAATGATATGCAGCTTGTTCCAAGTTGCTTCCTAAGGCGTGCAACTGCTGACCACAGCAGAGTTGCAGGGAGATTCGAGCAAGGTGATATAGCTGAGAGGCACCAGCATATATTTCTATAACTCTGATATAACTGGTTTGGTAGAAAAGATACGTCTTAGAAAACAGAGCAAAAGCTCCAAATAAGGGAAGCATCACTGCGTGTAGTTTCACTGCCTCTATTAGGAGCACCACAAATGTTAGATGTATAGAGTTAACCCTCATTACTTCCCGGAGACAGATTTGGCTATGTTGTTTTGATGTTAAACAAACCAAAAAAAAAATGCTTTTATATGTGTGGCTTCTGACCTGAACCTTTCGCAGACACCTGCTGTTATTTTATTAATGTCATGTAAAATTGCTGTCTCAGGAGAAAACGAAAAACAAAACCAAGCAAAAGTAAAGGAAATCTCTATCTCCAGGTTCCCAAATAACCCCTACCTTTTTCCCCCCAGATTGATAGGCTGAAAATACCAATAGGTGACTTCCCTCTCCCCACGTTATTATGTCAAAGAAGGACTTCATGAGAAAAGTATTGGGTACATGGATTTTTGCATGATTTATAGTTATTATTTTCATGTAAAAATAGCTCATTTTGAATAGGCCTCCTTGACCCACCCACCCCCATCCAATCATCTGTCAAATCCTAGTGACTATTTTCACAGTATCTCTCACATTTGACCTTCACGTGGATTCTGATTATCCCATATCTAGTTTGGATTCTAATTACTTTTGCCTACAGTTTGTAATAGCTTTCTTCCATCTAAGCTCTCTTTATACCATTTTCCTAATGCACAAGTTTACTCATGTCATACCCTAATCAAAAGCTTTTAGTGGTACACCACTGACAAGAGGGTAGAAGGCAGAGCTCATAGAATCACAAGATCTTGGAGGTGAGAAGGGAATCTCAAAGACAAGCCGCTCCAACCCCTTTTGAACTGGGGTGGGGGTGTACTGGAAGACCTCCAGTGACGATGAGCTCGCTGTCTCCTGAGGCTACCTAATACCCTTTGCCCTGTATATCCCCAGTTATGCCGAGTGGTGCTTTTTCACACAATAGACTTTTTAACAATATTCTTGAAATCGAAGTGAACAAAACAATTTTATTTATTAATGGGGAAGGGGAAATAGTCCAAGAGCCTTTTGTTTTAAGGGATTTCCCCCCCCCCCGACGCTTTATTGGATTTATATACTTTGTCTTCACTTACTCTCTGAACTTTTTTGGTTATAGCTTAGGGGAATACAACATTTCTTAACAGCTTGATCACAACCTGAAAGGCCTAGTACCCATCAGTTTAAAAGTCATCACGGGGAAACATATTTGTGACCTTTCAGTTTCCTACAAAGTACTTCAAGGGTAAATGGACCCTTTCATCAGAAACCTCATAGAACCCATTTAAAAAGGGGAGCTTTTCAGCCCTGGGCATCCAGTGTTCAAACAGTCAATGCCTTATGCAGAAGACCTGCCGCATGGATAAATCTGGAAAACTGCCACTTTCTACACTAAAGCTAGCCTGTCTCTGTGAAGAAGGCAGTCAATTAACAGGCTTTATTTAGCACACACAATGAAAAGAGTAGTGTACAAAAAGAAGATCACCCAAAGCAACAAGAATTCAAGGGAGTCTCTGTGCCTAAGCCACTGCAAGAAACAACCAAGGAGAGAAAGTAAACAAGGGGGCATTACTAATCCTGAATAGGAAAGGGAAAATAACAGAGTGAACAAGGATCTACCACTACTTGATTACGCGTAGGAAGAGATCCAAAGCACTAGGTGGCACAGTGGAGAAAAAATTGACTCTTAGACACTTACTAGCTGTGTGACCCTGGGCATGTCACTTGACCCTGTCTGCCTCAATTTTTCATCTGTAAAACAAGCTGGGTTAGGAAATGGCAAACTACTCCAGTTTCTTTGATGAGAAAACCCCCCAAATAGGGTCACAAAGAGTTGGACACAACTAAGAACAACAACTTGTTTTTCAGTGAATGGAGCACTGAGCCTAAAGTCAAGATGATATGACTTCAAATCCTGCCTCAGACTAGTTGTGTGATCCTGGGCAGATCACTTAACTTCCCTCAGTCTCAGTTTCCTAATCTATAAAAAAGGGGTTATCATAGCACCTAGATCCCAAGGTTATCGTAAGGATCAAATGACATAACATTTGTAAACTTTTCAAACCTTAAAGTAGTACATTAATAGTTATTATCATTATTCTTATTATTGAATATTAAAAAATGTTAGTGCTAAATAGGCTGTAGAAATTCAGAAAAAGGGAGATCTATGCCTACTACATGACATAGATCCATTTTTATGCAGGTATCTTATTGATGCTGATGATTATTATACATTTAAATACCATAGGAGGGTAAGAAACCATTTGAAAACAGGCCATCAATACCAGGGAATACTTGAGTCAGGGTTAAGCAAATTTAAGTGGTAGGAGACTTGAATCAATAATAGCTGCTTCCCTCAGAAGCAGGCACTTCAGGCAAGTTTCCTCCCCTTTGTTCTTCTAGCTAGACCAGAGGTTCTCAACCTTCCTAATGCTGTGACCCTTTGATACTCATATGTGGGCATATCTGCATTTGGGTGAACCTGCCTGGAGATGAATAGAGGAGTGGTGTCTCAGTTCCTAAGACCATAGGAAATATGTGTTTTCTGATGGTCTTAGGCAACCCCTGTGATCCTGTGAAAGGGTTGTTCAACTCCCAAAGGGGTTGTGACCCACAGGTTGAGAACTGCTGATCTAGACAGTCATTTGACTGTGAGTAAGGAGAAAAGTGAAGACTTTGAGTAAGCCCTCAGAGCTACCTGTATAGAGAAAGTTGTGGGAAAATGTCTCCCACACAGGAAGATGAGTTAGTTTTCTGCTAAACTAAACATTTCAACCCCACACTTGTCTGCATGGACATCTTATTTGCCCTACTATATATTTAAACTGCTTATAGACAGATATCACTTATCATTGACCTTTTTTATCTTTCTCAACAAAGTACAGTTTTTCTGTACAATACAATCTGAACTAGAGTCATAAATGTCTCTGTTGGGCAGTACTAGGAGACAGTTTTGATAGATGAGTTAGAGCTAGATTTAATTATCTGGCTAGGGGGTTCTGACTTGACCTTTGGTCCAACAAACAGCTATAAGTGAAGTAAAAGCAGTGTTTATCTACAAATAAGTATTTATTAAGCACCTATGATGGGTCCAGCAGTATAATAAAAGCTGCAAGATTGAAGAAGATGGACAATGTATACATGAACAGAGTGGAATGAAAACAGGAGAGATGGGAAAAGACAGAACCCTAGGCCCTCAGAGAACATAGAAACAAGATAAAAAGGTATTGACTAACAAAACTTCTGTGTATAAGTTCCTGGCAGAACACTTTTGTAAATAGGCTAACCATCCTAACCATCCTCACTGGGAAGGAATGATATGAACTGAGGGAAAATGCCCACAACTCTGAAGTAAAAGGAAAGAATCTGCTAAGTCTTTTCTCATATACCCTTGGAAAAGTAGAAAAGGTACAATAGGTGTCCAAGCGCACAAAAGAATGGAGTAAATAAACCCAGACTGGTAAGCTCTTTGTGATCAGTTGACTATCTACATGCCTTCTCTTTACTTCATGTGAATCCTTACCCAATTGGGATTGATGACAAGAAGACCAACAGCAGCTGATGCATGTCTTTTCAATTTACCCTGTGGCTAAACAGAATTCAGTCAAAGAGGCAATAAATCTGACAATGGTAGCACAGGTGAGCACCTACATGATTAGCTAAGCTAAAGACACAGCTGCTCCCTAGTCAACCCATCCATATTCCTTAACATTCACTTAATGTGCCTGCATGCTTGCTTTAATGTAGGGGACTTTTTTTCCCCCAGACCTAGGAGTAAAAATAAACTAACAAGAATTATCCTTAAAAGAGAAGGCTGATGACAACTATTTTGCTGAAAGCATTTTACACGTTGATGTCTAATGGGAGGTTGATAGTGGAAGAGTTAAGGTTAATTGGAAGACAAGATTTGCTTATCATTGAGCAAAATCAAGTCATTTTCATGTTTTATTAACTGGCTACCTTATGAATATGTGGAAAGAAACACCAAGTTATGGTAACCCTTGAAATAATAATGGGGTTAGGCAAAAATGAGATCCAGAAACATAGATTCATAGAATTTCAAATGGTTCTTAACAATTATTTATTCCAGAAATCCAACCCATGAATCTTCCCCACTATATCCCTAATAGATGGTCATCCATTGCTTGCTGTTATAATGAGAGGCAACCCCCACCTCCAAAAGCAGCCCATTGAGGGGGGTGGCTGTAGAAATTTCTTCATTAGAAATCAAAGACCCATAACACTCTCAGAAACAGAAAGGAACTTGCTGATCAGTCACCTAAATGTAGTTCATTTTACAAGTGAGATAACAGATTCAGAGAGATGAAGGGGAATGCCTAATGTCAGACATTATCAATTGCAAAGAGTGAAACCCAGGTTTTCCAGCTCTGTCTACATCCTTTAAGCCTGACCCAAACTCTTTCCCCTTCTGTCTCATATCTATTGATCTCCTCTCTACTTTTTGGATTACTCAAAATAACTCCAGTCCTCCTGCCATGTGAAAACCTTAAGGCATTTAGAGACAGTAATCACTGCCTATGGTGTCTTCTCACATCTCTAGCTAAACTATCTAAAGCCTCCAACCACTCCTCATATCACATGGTTTCCAGACTGTCACCATGGCATGCACCATCCTGTGGAATACACTCTGGTTTGTTAATGCCTCTCTGAAAGCATGGTACTTAAAACTATCTTTTATCATTAGGTCCAAGTGAATCAGATGCCAGAATTTCAATCCAATCATATATATGCTTCTTATAGGATAGCAAAAAGACACATGGTGTGCAGGTGTTTAGATCTGGAGTTCCATCAATTTCAGTTGAACATCCCTGTAGTTAACTTTAAAATACTATTGTGATAATATTGGAAATAACTCCAGGTTGACCTTGTAGCCCTTCTTGTCTCACTGTTGAGCTGCTGAAGCAAGCACGCAGCATTCTAGCCATTAAGTTCTGTTTATAAGTTGATGGATTTCTCACTGGACCATCCTTTAGACATCACTTTTTATTTGCTTCTTGGGCCGTAATCTGCCTCTTTTCTCTGAACTTTGGCTGTCCAGAGTAATATCTGTACTAATCTTCATTGGCATCCCTAGGAGAGTGGTAAACTGACCTGCTCATTAAATCAATACACAGTCAATGGATGTGTTGCTCACCAGACAAAGAAGCTTTGTTATAACTATTGGTGTGTGCTTACACTTCACTACAGGGAATTTTCTCTGGATAGCAGGGTCTTAGGTAAATATTCAGAACCTTCTGAGACCACTATTAAGGCACTAGGGAAAGGGACTTGTTTTGCTTTCTCTTTATCCTTAAAAAATAGTGATGTTTTCTACTTTTATACTGTATTTTTTGCCCCAGAACCCTCCTTTGTAATAGAAAAATAAGTAAAACTGGGGCAGCTAGGTGGCACAGTGAATATAGCACCGGCCCTGGAGTCAGGAGTACCTGAGTTCAAATCCAGCCTCAGACACTTAACACACAAAAAACTAGCCATGTGACCTTGGGCAAGTCACTTAACCCCAACTGCCCTCCAAAAAGCAAAAAAAAAAAAAAAAGAAAAGAAAAATAAGTAAAACTGACACAATAGCTATATATGATAGCACATACAACGTTCCACATACACAGTCTCTCATGTTTCTATTTTTTTCCTCAGCAGTTTTGAGAGCCACGTTTGCTCATTACAATTTAATCAGTTCAACTGTTAGTTTCATTTTCAGTTATATTGTCATAAATATTGTTATAGCTGTTCTGTTTACATGACCGTGCATCAGTTCAAATAAATCTTCCTTTGTTTCTTGGAATTCATTATATTTGCCATTTTAAAAATTGCAAATATAATATTTCATTACATATATGGATTTTTTTAGACATTCTCCAACTGTTGGGCAACCACATTATTTCCAGGATGTTTTGGGAGGGGGAAACACTAGAGAAATATGTTGATATGAATATTTCAGTATCTATAGAACTTTTATTTCCATCTTCAACCTCCTTAGTGTTGATGTCTAGTAGCAGAATCACATGGTCAAAAGGTTTGGTCATTTAGTGACTTTTCTTGCAAAACTTCCAAAACAGATGGATCAATTCACAACTCTACAATAAATGTTCTCAGTACACTTAATATCTGACATGAGCACTTTACCTATTATACAGCCATTAACATGCATTTTCTCTTCCAACGTCTCATCAACCAAATGACATACCTATTATTACTATTATTTTCACTAATTCCCAGATAAGAAAGTTGATTGAGGCTTAGAGAGGCCAAATGATTTTCCTAAGAGCACACAACAATTAACTGGCAGAGCTAGAAGTGAAATTGGCATAGTTTAACTACAAGTTCAGTGCTCTTTCCACTGTACCCCACTTCTTTTCCTTATTTTCTCTTATGACATAAAATAGGGATTATTGTCCCCAAACTACTTCTCTAGCTCCTGTTCAGAACTCTTACTAATGGAAAAGATAAATTTGAAAAAAGTCGTGTGTTTTTTCTTTAAATCAGTCAGGCAAGAAGCTCTTATTAAAAAAAAAAACTTGCTATGTACCATGCACTGTGTTAAGTGATGGAGATATAAAAATGGCAAAAAGGAAACAAAAAAATAGTATTTGCTCTTAAGGAGTTCACAGTCTAATATGTGGGAGACTACTTGAAAAAGACTATGTGCAAGTAAGAAACATACAGGATAAATTGGAGCTAATCCCAGAGAGAAGACCCTCTCATTAGGAAAGAGCAGGAAGGACTTCTGGGAGAAAGTAAGATATGAGCTGAAACCTGAAAAAAGCCAGGGAAGCCTAGAGATGAGAAGAATTCTAGTCATAGGGGACAGGTGGTAAAAAGTACATTAAGTAAGAAGATAGAGTGTTTTGTTTGAAAACCAGCAAAGAAGACAGTGTCACTGGATCTCAAAGTATACAAAGGCAAGTGAGGAACGACTAGTAGTAAAAAGGAGCCAGATCATAAAAAGTTTTTAAAGCCAAATAGAAGATCATATATGTGATCCTAGAAGTAAGAGAGGAAAACTGAAGTTCTCTTAGTATGCATATGTATTGGGGTGACATGGTCAGATCTATTCCATGCTTTAGAAAGATCACTTTGACTTTTGAATGAAAGATGGCCTAGAGTGGGAAGAGAGTTGAGGAAGAGAGATTAATCAGAAAGCTATTGCAAAAAATCCAGGCATAAAGTGATAAGGGCCTGTACTGGGATGATGGGAGTATCAGCTAAGAGAAGAAGGCATATATAAGAGATATTGCAAAGGTAAAAGAGTGAGCAATCAAGAATGATACCTAGGTTGCAAACCTGGATGACTTAGGAAGAAGGTACAGCCTGTTATTACAATAGGGAAGTTAGTGAGGGTGAAAGGTTTGGTGGGACTGGGGTAGAGCAGGGTTGAGGTGATTTTTAGTTCAGTTTTAGGCATGCTGACTTTAAGATGTCTAAAAATACATCCAATTTGAGATATTTAACAGGCAGTTGAAAGGGAGAGATGTGAAGTCAGAAAAGAGGTTAGAGTTGTACAAATAGATCTAAGAATCATATGTGAAGAGAAGATAACTGAGGAACTGATGAACCTATCAAGAAAAATAGTATAGAGGGAGAAAAGAAGATGCCCCCTAAGAGATTCCTGCAAGATGCCCAGAGTTAGTGGGTGAGGTGGAAAAACAGCAAAAGAGTTCTAAGAAGCGGTCTGGCAGACACTGCTGGAAGGATAGGGGAGCATAGGTTATTTCCACAAATATTTTGTATGCATAAAGGGCTCTACCAAGGGGGAGCTGCAGTCCATAGTAAAGCTGGTGTGATAAAATAAAGAGTTTTGGAAATATTTATAACAGTAAGAGTTGAACAGAGTTTTGACTGAAGAGAGACATAAGTTGCCAAAGAACAAGGAAAGCGTCCTAAATTGGAGAGTGAGGAGTGGTAAGATTTGGTCATGGGAGATGGCAAATGGATTCATGGAAGAATTAATAAGGTAGATTTTTTTTGAACAGGAGTGATGAATTGTACTGTGAATATTTAATTCTTTTAACTACGTTGGAAAAATTTTAATGCTTTAATTTCTGGGACTATCATATGCATTAAGTTATTACAATTCCAAGCTTGAATCTTTAAGTAAATTCTTTTTTCACTTCCTACCTAATATCGTTGACATTTTGATGTACCATAAAACTTTGTGGGGTTTCATTTGATAATCCTACTTTTTAATCTGGTTTTAGGAGGAGTCCCAAACAATTACACTCCTAACTAATTACATTATTCAGTAGATATAATATTTGAATCAGAAAGGGACAAAGTGATAATAGTGTGCCAGTATGGATATTACTGTTATTATTATCATTATGTAGTACTTTAAAATTCGTAAAACACTTTACAAATAGTATCTTCACAA
>JAQQSW010011361.1:0-12778 GCA_028646575.1 Pseudocheirus occidentalis
TTTTACGCCTTATTTTACCATTACTCAGTCATTTATTTTCTAGTCTTGTAATTGAAATACTTGCTTCATATGTAGTATCTTTTTTCCTCTATTTTAATAGCTTCCAAATATAAACTAATATGCATACTGATTTAGCTTCTTCCAGTTCATTTTGGTTTGTTTTCTCTTTGCTATCTTTCTTTGAAATATGATGGTTTTCTTGAATTCCTTCTTTCACATTCATTTTTAGAATGCTATTACTTATTTTACATTTAGGTCTCTATTTGTCCATGTTTCTCTCATCAGTTAGTATTTTTATTATACTTTAATTTGTAAAAAAGATATCCTTACTTCTAAATTCACTTATGATTCCTTTCAGCTGTAGCATATGATCAATTTAGTAAAGGATGTTGAAAATACAAGTGCTTTTAACCTTCTTATATGGAATAACCATCAGTCAATCAAGATCCACATTCTCCTTTTCCTTATTTTAATTGTTTCACTATTACAATATTTATTTATTAATGAGGGAATTTTAATTTTTAATCAATATATTGTTGGTACCTAAAACAACACTTTACCAGTGAGGGAATTATATTTGCCATATAATATTAGTTTACTCCTTTGTTCTATTCAACCTCATTGTTCTCATAGATTTTTTCCCTTTTGATTCTTCCACATATCGATGGTGTTTTTGGCTTCTCTGTGTATCTCAGAAAATAGGAACTTTAAAAAATAAAACAACAAAGAACTTCCCCTCCCCCATTCATTACCTTCTCTAGCCTTGTAATATGAAAGCCAATATTTCATTTCTTGCCTCTGCTGTCTGAAAGTGTATAACATTCATCTATTTGGTGTGCTTTCATACTGTTCTCCTCTAAGTTCTTTTGAAAGAATGATTCAAATTATTGTTTTTGCTGAATTTAAAATGATTTTTTCATTCTTAGGTTACAGATTAGCATATGTTATTTTGGTGGACAGAATTTGCTTGTTTAAAGTCAATAATCCCATATTGCATATTCCATTATGTCTTATAAATGAGGAGTAACCATGTTATTTTGATTTATTTTCCATACATGGTACTTTCCCCCTTTGCCTCCATACTTTGCTGTTTGATGCTGTAAACTGGAACTTCATTACATTGTTTCTTTGTGAGTTACATTTGCTTCTTTATTTTCTTCTTGTTGGTAAATATACATATACTTCTCAGTTCACTTCTAAAATTTCTGGGCAATTTTCCATTATAATTTATTGAAGTAAAGTATTCTGAATTGATTTATCATAATATTTGACATATTTAATATAGTTATTGGATGTTCAAATGATTTTTAAATTCTGTAATCCTTCAATGTTATGTTCATACCCAACATTGTTCTTATATTCTATAGTTCTTATGTATTTTTACATTCTCACTTTTATTCAATTAATTTTCCATCCTTCTTTGAATTCTTGAATTCCAATTTTACCATTAGATTTATTATTTTAGAAAATCTTCCATTCTCCAGAGTAACCTTATCTCCCTCCTCCCTAAAACAACAACCTGATATTCTCATCTCACATGATTCTTGTTGACTTCTTCATTAAGCTATCCAATTTCTGTCTTAGTTTATTGGATATCTGTACTTTACTCATTTGTCTGGTTTTGGGATAAAGTGTTCTCTGTTCAGTTCAGCAGTACTTGTGGAACAGTATTTTCCAGCATGTCCAGATTTCCTGCCATGGAAGCCTCCTGAAATCCACTAAGATGTGGGCAGAAGTCTAGGCTTTGTGACAGGAACCCTGTAAACTGGTCAAACTTCTGAATTGTTTTAGCCATTGTCTTTTCAGGATACTTACTCTCTCCCATTATGGCTTATAGAGGGCCAAGATGGCAAGCAACTTAACCATATTGTGGGTCACATCAAGTGGACCGAAAAGGTAGGATGCACACCACATACTCTGTTTAGGCCCCATGGCTTCAGGTATTAGGGTTTCTGTTTTGTATGATTTGGCCTCTTTCAGGTGGTGAGGGTGATCCTCACCAGACCTAGAACTAGAGGAACAGTGACTTTGGAGCCAGGATTCTAAGCAGGACTGTTAAGTGAGCTATTCACCTGAGAAATTCTAAGAATGGTAGGACACATGTGCAATGTGGAACTTTGGGATTTGGAAACTCTGAACTCTGTTCACTAGGAACTAAGATAATTTACAACTCATACCTCCTTGCTTCTGAAACCAAGTGGTATGTGTGTGTGTGTGTGTGTGTGTGTATGTGTGTGTGTGTGTAGGGGGGTGTCTCATAAATTGATGGATTGTTTTTGCATCAATATGTTCTATACTTTTAAAATAAATACTCTTCTGTAAAAGCTAATCTGTTAATGGCTAAATTGAATTGTAGTGCAGGATACATAATCCCAACACTAGAGGAAACCATATTGGTGGGTACAGGAATCAATAGAAGAGAACTCATTAACCCCAAGATGTTATAAGATTTCTGGAGTAAAATACCCTGGTGTAAAAGTAAGATATAGTGTTCATGGCATTTACATAGTGTAGGCCAAGGTAGTTGTGGTTACATTCACAAGACTGATTTTTATACCTTCATGTTCTTTAGGGAATTTTGATTCTATGTTCTTTGTTGTGAACTGTTTGTTCATTGCAATGATTCTTTTCTTCTAATATGGCTGTTTTGTTTTTCCTCATAAGACTCTCCTTATTAGTCACTGCTCATGCTTTTGCTATAATGTCATCATTTAAATGTCCTACTGTATCAATAATGCAAATATTCACAACACCCATCGTGGTTATGAATATGCTGGTATAGTTGTGAATCACAAAACGTAGCAAACTATCCACATGGAGGGCAGAACCAAGGTCTTTGTTTGGAAACCAGAACATTGAGTCCCACAACCAGAAGGACAAGTCCCAGAACCAGAAAACCAAAGTCATTATAGTGGTCACAATGTTGATACACATGGTTAATGCAGTGAATACCCACATTCCCAAGACTTCACAATAGAACAGGCTCCCTCAAGCAGGGATCCCTCTCAGACTCATGATAGTTTCTCAGCCTGGTCTTTGGAAGTTTTTGGTAAAAGCTGCAGAAGGAGGATCTCAGCAAAAGGTACAGTCTCCAGGTGGTGACTGAGAGAAAATCTGACTGTCTTGTTGGTTTTCTTCCTCATATGCAGTATAGCTCCTCCCTGTTCTGCCCCTTCATGTTAAGGTGTTAACTACTCCCAAGGAGTTAAACTGAAGTAAGGAGCTAAGTGTCTTTACTAGGTGTCAATAGAAAGGGGCATGGAAGATCTTCTGATTCCATTAACATTACATTAAAGTCAACTTAAAGTAAAGAGCTAAGTGCTTTTACTAGATGCCAGTACAAAGAGGCATGGAAGATCTTCTTACTTAATTAACATTACACCTACCTACATTCAACATTTTCATTTTTGCAGGACTAACACTTTGAGTCTACTTTCCCAAGCCTTGTGTCCTATTTTCTCTTCTTATATTCTATCAGGTTTGCACATAATCATGAGTTCTTAAAGGGTTAAATGTGTTAAAACATTGCCACTGGGAGGATCTCAGTGAACACTGGATTCCCCACTGAATGTCCTGCCCTCTTGATCTTGTCTCTACTTTCATCTTTCTTTGTCCCCTTTTCTAATGTCTCATTCCTTGTACCTATTGTCTATTTCTTTACTGGGAACATTATCTAGTTGTGAAAACAAACAAAAAAACCAGACAAAACCCTGATTTTCTAGTTTGCTTCCTTATACCTAACCTTGACAGCCTAAATTTCCTTCAGCTATCCATGTTTCTTTCTCTTGAGCTTCAAGCCTCATCTGATTCACGGACTATCTCTTACCCATGGAATGATACAACTTTCACCTTGAGATATTGGCAAAGGATAACTCCAAAAAGACATCCTCCCAAACCTCAGCTTCCAAGAGAAGACATGGTAGGAAGAAGGAAGCATTGTATGATAAGTTCCAAATATCTTATGTAATTTATCAAGATAAAATCAAAATGAATGTGTGACCTAGATATAAAGCGAGATACTACAAAAAAAATTGAAGAACATGGAACGTATTACCCATCAGACATACGGCTAGAGAATTTATGAATAAATACGAGCTAGAGAGCAGTGTGAGGTGTAAAATGAATAATTTCTATTACATTAATTTTTTAAAAAGTAAGTTTTCATGCAAATAAAACAAATAAGACCAAGATCAGAAGGAAAGCAGGAAATTGGGGAAGGGGAGATTATAGCCAGTTTCTTAGATAAAGGTCTCATATCTCAAATATATAAAGAATTTCATCAAATCTGTAAGGAGTCATTCCACAATTTTGGTAAATGGGGAAAAGACAGAACAGTTTTCCACTGAAGAAATAAGAAAATGTATAATCATATGAAAATAAGCTCTAAATCATTATTGATTAGAGAAATGCCAGACAAACAACCTCAAGATAGCATCTTACACCTATCAGACTGGCTAAAATAATAGGAGACGAAATTGATAAATGGGGGGGGGAGGAGGGTGTGGAGCAATTCACTAATTCTCTATAGGTGAAACTGTAAGCTGAACTAACCATTATGGAGACAAATCTGAAATTATGCACAAACAATTATCAAATTGCCCCTCTACTCTGTGACCCCACAATAATGCTGCTTGCTCTGCTTGCCAAGATGAGGAAAAGGAAAAGAACTTGCACATTTTAAAATATTTTTAGCAGCCCTCTTTGTTTTGGTAGAGAACTGGAAATTTTGGATATGTCCATTAACTGGGTATGGTTGAATAAGTTGTGATATATGATTATCAAGGAAAACTATTGTGCTCTAAGAAATTATGAATTTGATGGTCTTAGGAAATGTGCATAGACTTACATGAAATAATGAAGAGTGAAATGAGCAGAACCAAGAGAACATAGCATAGAGTAACAACAATGCTATTTTAAGAACAACTTTGAGTCATTGAGTCATTCTATTTTTAAGTTAATTGCAAAGGTCCTATAAAAGAAGGTGATATCTGCACCCAAAGAAATAATGGATACATAGAAGTATGTATAGGTTTTACCTATGTGCATGCTTTTGTTTTATTTCTTAAGTTCAAAATTAAAGAAATAAAATTTAAAAGGGAAATAAAAAAGAAGATGGGCATCCAGGAGCATGGGTTTAAGTGGGGGGACCTGGTCATAAATTAGTTTTCTTTTGTGCAGTTTATTTTTCCCCTAAGAATCATTTAAAAAATTTTGATTTTCTTATTAGTGTGTATATATATAGATTTATATGCATACATATATACACATATGTGTGTGCATACACATACATACATGAACGCATATGTACATATATTCCATTTTCTATATTTGGAGCATTTGTACTACTTTATTTACAGATGCCAGAGGGGTAGCTGGGCTTTAGAGTACTTCTCACTCCACCATCTTCATAGGATTTCCCTCTTCTTATTTTCAAAAGAAAAAAAAATAGGACAACTGTCATACAATCAAACTCTGTTGTTGCCCCAAATGCGGCATGCTTGCAGATCATAGACAGTTACAGTTGGCATGCAGATGAGAGTGCAAAGCTATGCTAAGGGATTTGATTGGTGTTTGTGATATAAGGAATAATGAATCCATTCTCCAAAAGATTCACAAAACAGTCATGTGAGAAGAGACCTGTCATAGAATCCTGATTTATGTGACCTCTTAGAAAACTGCCTCCTTACTCAATGGTAAGGTCCAATTAAATGGTCATGCTGTATAAGACAAATTGGAACTCACCTTGTCCCTATTTCATGGACCACTAATCCACACAAGGGAGGTGTTTAATTAGAAAGGAGGAGTCCAATGATTTTTCAGCTCCCTTATTTAACTGCAATATTGACATGATCAGGCTTTTTAATCAGTTACAACTGCCCAGTCTCATGACAAAACAGATATAGACAAAATGCTGGAGATCTTTTCATCTGCCCATTGTTGAGCTTCATGCAGAAAAGTGAGCAATCTCATTAGACATTCCTGGGGTGACAGATCAATAGCTCTCTTGTGAACACACATTTAAGACTGTACTTCGAGATTCTCAGCATAATTAGTTGCATAGGTTATACATTATTAAACTTCATTTCCTGTGATTGAATTTTCAGATTAAGGTATTAAACATCACATCTAAATCTATGAGTTTAATCTCACTTGGTGACTTGTATTACTTAAGGAATTTAGGCTTGCTTAAGGAACAGGCACTTATTTCAGCTGGTCACATCTCTGAAACAAACAGGGAGATGACTTGGGCCAACTTTACTTTCTACAAAGTCACTGAGAGACAAGGTGTGACTATGATTTTAATACCACTTCATCAAAGTAAAAATAGTCTTTAAAAAGCATCTATAAACCCTGACTGTTCATTAAGTCACAGAATTGGACCATTGTAATACACCTCAGAAACCATCTTTTCCAATAAAACACAACAGGAATTTCTGGCATGCAATAGTAGACAAATGCTCTTTTGCTTATATGTCTGGAATTTCACATATTTGACAACATTTTACTTTAGAATTTCATAAAAGTGTCTAAAAGCAGACTCTTTTTCAAATAAGGCAGATAGTAGAACTTTTTGTTAATAACAACAAATAAACATTTAATCATAAACCCAGATCTAGGTTTGTCAATAGAGGTTATTGAATTCAAACAACCTCATTTTGCAGATGAAGGAATTAAAATAGGAGAAGATAAGTGAATTGACCAAGATCACACACTTTATAACTGGAAGAATTGGCATTCAAAGCAAGGACTTTTGACGTTAAAACCGAGACTTTTCTATATTGAAAAATGCATGCTTTTGTCTACATACAATTTCTAGAATGATCATTGCAATGAAATTGACTTGCTAATTGACTAAAATAAAATAGGTGTTCACATAAAATCACTGATTTAGGTGTGTTTGTTCTATTTTGATTTATTTTTTCCTTTTATTTTCTCTTAACAGAATTGTCTACATGGTTGCCTTTATGTTTGAAGAAAGGGAGCATAAGCTCCTTGAACTTCAGAAAATACAAATAGAAATTTCAAGAAGACAAAAAAATACAGACAGAGAAAATAACAAAATTCAACAAACCAAGAGACAGGGCTTCTAACTGTCTGACCATTACATACATAATCTGGGAAAGAGTTTCATGACTGAAAGATAGAGGGGAGAGAGAGAGAGAGAGAGGAAGAGTGAGAGAGACAGAGAGAGAGAGAGAGACAGAGAGACAGACAGACAGAGAGAGAGAGAGAGAGAGAGAGAGAGAGAGAGAGAGTCAGCTCTACCCAGATACAACCCTGTGTAGAAGGCTATGACTCCACAAGTTTTATATTGGTTCTGAGAGTAAAAAGTCTGAGGTCTCTCATTTTCTAAAGATATGTAACAATTTCTCCTCCCCACATGAATGCAGCAAAGAAGGAAAAAGTGAAACTAATTATTGCCATTTGTATTCATATTTGATTCCTGGTCAGCAGGCAAGCAAAAAGTCTTTCTTTGGGACATGGTAAGGAAAATGTCACATGTTCCAATATCTGCATAGGATTGTCCCAGGCAAAGTGTACTCAGTATGTTCATAAAGAATAGGCTCTCAATGCCCCATATCCTGTTACTGGCTCATAAACATCAACTATTTTAAATCAGAACAGTGACATGTATTTCTTTCCCATGGATTTTTCATAATAATGAGGCAGAGAAGCTACTCCATAGAACAAAATGGAGCTATTATCACTTGGGGATATTCCCCAACCTGGGACAAGACATAAAATTTGATTCATGTGGAATCTGGTAGGGAAATATCCTCCATTAATCACAGATGGCTAACTCTCTTGCAATTCATGAGCTTTGGAAGCTCCTTGGAGACTGAAATTCTAAGTCACTTGACCAGGGTGGCACAGGTAATTTGTGTTAGGGGGAAGACTTGGCTTAGGATTTTCTTCTTTGATTGCGGCTCTCTGCCATGCTGCATGACTTCTCAGAAAAAAAAAATTATTCATTGCAAAGAAATAATAGTAAATAAAAAATAAGAACAATGCCTTTAAGTAAAACTTTTCCTGGTAATTCCATTGGCTAAAGATTTTTCCTCTCCTTCCAAATATTTTGTATTGGCTTATCTATGATCATGTCACATCTTTCTCCAGGAAATCCTAAGTACCTTGGTTGGAGGAGGGCATTAATAAATATTTCTTAAAAAAAAGATGAGCATTTTTTTCTAGTGATGAAGATCAGTATGAAATTCCATTGGTATGGGACTTGGGTCTAGGGTTACAACATTTTTTCTTTCATGTCAATTGGTCATTGACTTAATATCACTACTAAAAATCATAAGATTTTATAGATGGGAAGTTTTGGGAGCTCATTGAGTCAATCTCACTCCTATTAGAGGAAGCCAGAGCTGGGAAAAGATTCCAAATAAGAAAGATAAAGGATGATGTAGAAACATTAAATGCATGTTATTAAAGTGGGAGAAGCACAGGTTTCAGAGCAAGAGGGTTTCAATCCAAATCGGGCTCTGCGCCTCTGCTGACTGTATGACCTTGTTCAAGTCACTCATCTTCACAGTACCTCAGCTTCTTTATATGCAAAAGGAGGGATTTGGTCAAGATGGCATTTGAGATCCTTTAGAACTCTAAAATTCTTATTAAAAAACTAGATTAGGAAATGAGTTTTTCGTGAGATTCAAAGAAGAAAAAAAATAGGAATTTTCCCATCCCCAATCACATCACCATGTCTCTTAAACCAAGCAAGAGTGTGGAAGTTGGCTTCATAAATGGATGATATAAGGTGGGGGTGGAGAGGAAAAAATGCATGCTTTAAAATAAAACTCTTCCCAGAGCCGTAGGAGTTGGCAGTTAGCTTTCAATATGCATATTAAATTATGCCACAAAAACAACTTGGCATTTTAAACATGTTAGAATTGTTTTTAACTCAGTTGCTTAGAAAACAAATATCTATTTCATCTTGCATTACGCTACTGAATTTTTTTAAGCAGTTCAAAACACCTTAGTTATTTGTAATCGTCTGCTATAGCAAATTGAAAATTAAGGTTCATTTATTTATGTTCTCATAGAGCAAAGATTGGATTACAACTTTATCAATCAGGCTTTATTTGTTGCAAAGCAACTTATTTCAGTCCAATTTTTTAATGTCCTGTTACAGATAAATGAATGCCGTCCACTCCTCCTTATACTCCCCTCACCCCATATTGGATGTGAAATCCATAATGCTAGTGCTCCAGTATAATGCCTTAAACAATCAAGCTAAATATGTCAGGGGACTTTTTAATACACTGCCCTGATGAAGCAGGAGTATTAAATTTATTCATCCATGAAGAAGACTTTGATTATCATACACCTCAGCTGCCTGGGTATGTGTTGACCATAAGGGGGAAAAAAGAAAGAAAATGAAATGTGATTAGTTCCTGATGGGTTAGAATTCTTTTAATACATGGAAGAAATTCATATTAACAGCTTCCATTACACACACACACACACACACACACACACGCACACACACACTTTTTTTTTAATGGAGAGAATCGAATACAAGGAACACAAGGAAACCATGCCTATCTAGGTTAGAATAGGAACATATGGGAAAGTGTAACTGTGGATATTTTCATGTGATCTGTGTTGAGCAAAGAGGCCATTGCACTTGGGCATATTCCACTCTCAGGCCCTATCCGTTATGACATGACAACGTGTGGAAAGGGCCTCAAGGGGGCTTACCATATCTCTGAGTGTTCACCTGCATTTTGTTCAATAAGACAGAGGGTAAAAGCACTACAAGATTTCAAGATCTGAACTCTATTTTGCATGTAAAAGTTAACATAAGCGTACTCAAAAAGCTGAGTAAAGGGGTTAGGGGAGCTGTGTTCTATAGGCCAAAACCAATCAATCAATAGATAGATGAATAAACAAAGACACAAAAGCAAAGGAATGGATAGATGGATGGATGGATAAATGATGAGATAGGTAAGCAAACAAGAAATTTCTACAGTCATCTCAAGACATGGAGACAACTGATTTATTCCTTTGACCTCATTTTCACGAGCTGTGTGAAGGATGGAGCAAGGCATTTGTGAGGATACATGGAAAAGTGTGAAATCAAGTGTAAAATACTGAACAATGCTAATTTTATATAATCAATTGAAATGGTAAAGCAGTACAATGAGTATACTGATACTCAGAGAGGATGATGTGCAGAACTAGGTAGATGCTGAACTGGGGGCTAAGAAACTCAGAGCTCAGTCTGCTTCTTTGCTTATTGGTCCTGGAACCCTGGGCAAGTCACTTCATCTCTGTCAGTCTCAGTTTTCTTATCTATAAAATGGAGATAAAATTAGCAACCACTTTTGTGAGGATCCAATACAACATAAAGCATTTTGAAAGTTTAAAGAACATTCTTCTTCTCTTCCTTCTCATCCTTCTCCTTATCTAAACCTGGTGCCCCAATGAATAAAATGCTAGACCTAAAGTCAGAAAGACTGAAGTTCAAATCCTGTCTGGGACACTGGCAGTGTGACTTTGGGGAATTTGCAGATCTGCTACTAATAATGACATCTACCTTCCAAGGCTATTGTGGAGATAACACATGTCCTTGGCAAACTTCCAAGAGCTATAAAATGCTATTATTTTCAACAGCAACAGCTCCTCAACAATAAGAGTAGTAATAATTCTTTTCAGCTCCCCTTTGGACCAAAAGTTGTCTGAGAAATATGACTCAACATAAAGTGATAATGTGAGTGTTATTCATTGGAATGAGTATGGGATTTGGGTTTAAATCCTAGTTCAGGTCCTTGTAGTCCGTGTGGCCTTTGCATTGTCACTTCCGCTCTAAGGCCATTTCCTCAACCGTAGAATGTGAATGACCTTGAAGCTCCTCAATTCCTTTAACACTCTGATGACTCTAAGGGTTATATGCTCATTGTCAGCTGGGTAACAGAGATAATCCATCTAAAGTCATTTGTAAAGGATGAAGGCACACTTGCTCCACTTAGTTCCCTCCATTTTATTCCTTGATTTTGAGATGATTCACATTTGTTTAATTCTTAGATTGAACAATGAACTTAATGAGCCCAATTATTTTCTAAGAGAATGCTACAATTTTTCTTTACCTAGTTTTTATTTATTATTAATTTTTTTAAAATTTTATTGGCCTTTTATTTTTCCCAAATTACATGTCTTGGACTCAAAGATTGTTTGCTCCGTCTTCTTATTGGTCCTGATGTTCCAGGATTTGGTTTTCTGGGTGTTATTTCATAGTTGTTGGAGGTAAATATGGGACATTTCTTGCAATTTACTACTTACTCCACCATCTTGTATTCCAGAAATCTCTATACCTTGCTTTTAAATGGATTATCAGATGTCCCTTTTTCAGTTCCCATTCCTCTGTTCTTTACTGGTTACCTCCCTTCATTTCATAAGACAAAAGTGGGAATGGTAGCTGATCTCGACATGGGAAAGTATGTTGAAAGAAATGGAAAATTTGTTCTTTGAGGAGACTGGAGGGACTGGGGGTGTTCAACATGGGGGGTGAGACAATGTTTCTATGAACACTTTATTGAATGTATGAAAATAATCATCAGAACACTGGCCATTTTAGGCATTTCTGATTAAAAATAAGTAAATGGATAGAGCTGTTAGAAAAGTACCAAATTTTGGAGCAGTGAAAAGTCTCACAAACAGAGAAACTTAGAGCTCACTGGGTCCTTAGAGATCTGCTGGTCGAATTTACTTAATTTATAGGTGAGGAAACCATACCTGAAAGAGATTCAGTGACTTGCAAAAAATACATACACACATATACACATATGTATATATATATACATACATACATATATATGTATATATGGATATGGAGTCATATGCAGATAAACACATGTATACATGTGTATATATACAGAGAGAGCAAGAGCGAGCAATAGTGTGAGAGCAAGAGCACGAGCGAGCAAGAGATGTCAAACTTAATGGACCATATAACAGCTCTTGCTCTCATTTTTTCTTGTTCAATATTTGATGAAGTTAGTGTAGAAATCATCCTCAACTGAATCACTATTAAACTACTATTCCTTTATATTTATTGGTAGACAGATTAATATAGATTAACAGAAAAAAATTATAACTAATTACAAAGAAATAAAAGTATTGCTGTGTAAATTCACGTCCTATAGGGATAAAGAAAGCATTACCAGGATTTAAGATCACCATTTCTTACCAGAGAAAAGCTCTGAATCTGAGCATGTTTCTTTAAAAAATTCTTCTTTTCATGGTTTTGCACAGGTTCGAAACAGATATGGTCCAAAGAAAGTTAGCAGGTTTTTATTTTTATTTATTTTTAATTGAATTGTTTATTTACTTTTAGTTTGCAAGATTCAGTTCCAGAATCACTTGAGTTTCAGATTTTCTCTCCTTCTTTCCCTACCCCGACAACCCGCATCCCCACCCCCGGAAACGGTGGCATACCATCATGCATAGGATCTGCAAACACCTTCACATTGTACAATAGTCTGGTTGTATAGAAGCATTGTAACCAAGGGAGTGAACAACGGGAAAAAGGAAACAAAACAAAACATAGAAAAGAATTATAGCATGTATTGATTCTGTCTCCATTTAAACTCTGTTCTTTCTATATCTTTCTCTGAGTGTAGGTATCTCTTTCTATTCTGAGACTTGTAAAGTTGTCTTTTAACTGTGCATTGCTGAGAGGAGTCCAGTTTTTCTTTTTTTTTTTAAATTTTAATTTATTTTCTTGGTTACATCATTCATTTCCACAAGGTTTTGAGTTACATATTTTCTCCCC
>JAQQSW010011362.1:0-12778 GCA_028646575.1 Pseudocheirus occidentalis
TGGCCTCGGCTCCCAGCCTGCTGTGATGAGCCCCTCCTGCTGAGCTGTGTTCAGCAAGAGATGTGTTTTCTGTATCTTTGTGAATTTGGGAGCCCTAAAATTTGTTTAGAGTCATATTTTATGGGTATTTAGGGTGGCTGGGGGGGAGCTGTGACACTTTGCTGCTTCTACGCTGCCATCTTGGCTCCACCCCTGAAAATAGATTATATTTTGATGGACAGGAAAACACTTTTTATTGATTAGGGAGTTATATTTGTGTCAGATGTCTATGCACAATCAGATTACAGTCTTGTCAGAGCTAAGATCAAAATTAGTTTACAATAAAAGGAAGAAGGAAGAAAAATAATGAGAAAAAGGTATGGCATTGAAGTGAAAAAAAATTTAAAATCCAAAATGAGAAAGGGACATAAAAATAATATAGACACTGAGTTGAATGATTTTATCTGCTTTAACAATTATAGATTAATTGCCATAATAAGGAAAACAAAAGGACTTCTAGAGGAAGAAAACATCTAATTTTTTTGCAAAATGGAGAGATGGGGAAGTCAAAGACAATCCTGCATTAAAAATATTAAATTCCTTTGTAAAATCTTATGAAGAAAGATGGACAATATGGACAGTATCATTTCGTAAAGCAGAGAAGCAGGGGAGAGGAAAATCATTCTAAAGAAATCTGGGCAAGAAGTCAACTAAGCAGAATCATTCCAAGAACATTCAAGGGTGCAAACAAAGGGAAGACCATGGAGAGAAGAAATATGGAAAAGATCTTTTAAAATCATTATAACTTTGTAACAGACTTTTATTCATCAAGGACAGTGGAACCACCATCCTTGGATGCTAATATTGCAGTCCCAGATGTGTTTCTAGAGGAGGCAGAAATGTCACCAAAGAGAAGAAAGATGGGAAAATCAGTTAGGGTGAGTCAAGTGCATGTAGAGAAGATCCATGCTATAGGCAACACAGTTGTGAGGGCCTTGAAGTACTGATACACAAGCTACCTGAAAGAGGGGGAGATGCCAAAGGCATGGGAAAAAAATTGGATCTCATTAATATCAGTAAAAATTGCCTGGAGAAGATCCATAACTACTGACATATATGCCATTCTCTCATTAATACAAAATCTTGATGAGGGTCATCTATACACAGATTGAGGACATCCTCAGTGAGGGTATTAGTAGGGAGCAAACAAGCTTTCAAAATCAGTTTTAGCAAAGCAAAATATTACCTTTTCACAATTAATTGAAAGATGAAATGAAAATAAAATACCATTGTGCTTATTCCTTATTGATTGCCAAAAAACAAAAACAAAAACAGAACAACCTCCCCAAAACCAACTGCACACATTTGATTTGTAGAATAGAATATTGCCTTACAAGCTCTTTTTACAAGATCATTCAAGATTCTTTTCAATGAAAGAGATAATAACAGAAACAACCTTGTTCAATGACTTTCTGATAATAAACATCAGGTGAGACATAAAACAGGGAGATGGATATTCACTTATGTCACTATGAAGAAGGAGATCCAGTGCATAGTCCAAGTTGAAGAAGTATTCTCTGTGAATTCTGAGGTTCCCCTAGATGTTCCTGTTTGCCAATGCTATTATACTAATTATATCCCAAACATTCCAGAACCTCCTGGAGGAGATTTGTAAGCAATAGGATCATAGATTGAGAGCTGGAAGGGAACCTTTAGAGACCATGGAGTCCAACCTTCTTATTTTATAGAAAAGAAAACTAAGTCTTAGAGATTAGATTACTTGACCAGAGTCACTTGAAGGACTTTGGCCTGTCCATTCACTTAAAGAATGTACTTAAAGAATGTCTATGGCCTGGAGTTCAAGAATCATTTGGATGAATATTATATGGAGTTTGCGCATCAATATTATGTATCTGGGACAGATAATACAGATGAACAATGACATGCATCCATAGTAGAACAGGAAGAAGAGTGAGCTTGACTGTTTTGCAGAAATAGAAAATTTCCTTTCTTTACCCCACAGCTCCCATGAAAGCAAATTTCCCTCTTTTTTTTTGAGGGGGAAGGCAAGGCAATTGGGGCTAAGTGACTTGCCCAAAGTCACACAGCTAGTAAATGTGTCAAGTGTCTGAGGCCGCATTTGAACTCAGGTCCTTCTGATTCCAGGGCCAGTGCTCTATTCATCATGCCACCTAGCTGCCCCAAATTCCCCTCTTTTTAATGTTAACTTTCTATAAAGGCTGCTATCCGTTAGTTAAATGGGAAACACTGTCACCTCTGAAGCAGCAAATCTGAGGCTCATACAGAAGCCATTGAAAGGTTCATGGTGGGTATAACCAATGAGAAACTCTAAGGAACAGAACTGACAAATGACATCAAAGATTTGTCATTATTTGTCCTTCATTTTCAAAGAGGACCAGTGACATCACAAGTATAATTAGGTGACACAGTGGACAGAGTGCCAGGCTTGGACTCAGGAAGACATATTCCTGAGTTCAAATTTGGCCTCAGACAATTTAGCTCAGACAAGTCACTTCACTCTGTTTGCCTCAGTTTCCTCATCTGAAAAAAATGAGCTGGAGAAGGAAATGACAAAACACTCCAGTATCATTGCTGAGAAAGCCCCAAATGAGGTCGCAAAGAATTGGACACAACTGAAAAAGACTGAACAACAAGCATATTTCAAAGATTTGTATTATAGGAAGAGAAGATGGGCTGGTCCCATCGGCTGGACAAAAACAAAGAAGACAGTTGAATAGCCCGAGTGTTCCAATGGTATCCCGGTTTCAGCAGGCCAAGTGAAGGAGTAAGGAGGAAAGGAATGTGACCTCCTGTTACCTGGGTTGAGGTTTTAGCAAGGGCTGTTTGCTTTTTATCCTAGGTTGGTTTGGGAGTTTTTGTTTGGGATACTTTATGCCCAATTTTTCTGAGAATCTCTTGAGAGCATATAGCAACAAATAAATGAGCTTTTTTTTTTTTACAATGAAAGAATCTCTTACGACTGGAGAGTGCAAAGAGATCCAGATGTAGGGTGACCTGACTTCCAGACCTATTATCCTCCTTTTATTTTTTGTAAGATAAATGAAATACTGTCATACTTATAGGGAGGTATCTTGTAATGCAGGGAGGTATCTTGTAATCATGTCTTTTGCAGACATGAATTTATAGACTCTTATGTAAAAAAAAAAAATCAGAGAAGACCTCCAGGGCATTGTGTGGACCTATTGTTCTGATCTTATGGCAGCACATAGAAAACGGTAGCACTGGACAGGTACGGATGGACAGTGGTGGGAGAAATAACCTAAGTCCCTCCCCAATACAAATAAGGCTGATTTTTGCTCAAAAAGAATTGAAACTAGCCATGAAATTTTAATTGGTTCAGGAGGCTCAGCCTCAGGCCATTTCCATGGCTTCCCGGTTCCTGAGTACAAGAAACCACCAGAAGTTCAGCCAATTCCTAATGCTTGATCAACAGAGAACACTGTGAGGGGTAAAGAAGCAGAGGAGTGGTACATAGCTAAATCACTGTGGTGTCTTCCATGAATATCCTTATTTTCCCCTGCAATAACTAAATGCTAATTGTAAGGTCTTCTATAAATATTTCAGTTTATTACAATATTGAATCTAAGTGATGAAAGGATTTTCCTGGGTCAGACCCGGTTTTCAGCAGATGGGTCATGATTGCCATCATTGGAAGAAACTTCTAAATAGATGAGAACATGGATTTATTTGAGCATATCTTTCCTCCTGGCTGCCTGGGGAGGCAGCTGGTGGCTCAAATTCAGCCTCAGACACTTCCTAGTTGTGTGACCCCCGAGCAAGTCACTTAACCTCTGATTGCCTGACAAAATAGATCCACTGAAGAATGGCAAACCACTCTAGTATCTTTGCTAAGAAAACCCCCAAAAAGGTCATGAAGGGTCAGAAATGATTGAAACAAGTGAACAACAGCAAAAAAATTCTTCCTGTCTGCCTAGGGGTCCCATTGTGGTGTTCCACCCTCCGTAGGCAAAACCCTGTGTTCTGAACCTATCTGTCTTTTTTCCCTTATTCACTCCTCAAAGCTGACAAACTTTTTGTGCCACTTTTATTAGGGATTTACTCTCAGTTTCTAGTCTTTTTGGAATGTGATATAATAAATGTTCCTATTGTGCTGTCAATGACTTATAATGTGATTCCTCTCAAGGACCTTCTGGAGACAATGCCTCTTCTCAAAGGAGTGCCTATAATAGAGAACATTTTATGCATTAGGACAGGGTTGGAAGAATGGGTTGGGATATTTAGTTGTAGGTGGTCCACCTGCTATTGGTGGGCATGCTTCCCTACTGCCCCACCTCCTTTCCTCTATACTATAGAGTCTATAGGATTTCTCTTAGGCACAAATAATGACAATGGTCTAGCTTTATATAGTGCTCCTGATCTTAGGTTTCTAAAAACCTTGTGAAATAAGAACTACAAATATTGTCTTTCCCAACTTTCTATTTAAGACAGCAGCTTGCTCTTACCTTTCCAGACTTTTTGGATGTGATTTCCTGATTGGTACTCTTCAGCCCAATGACATTGGTCTCCTGGATGTTCCACAAACAAGACACTCTGGCTTTCAGTTCTGGGTATTCTCTCTATCTGTCTCCATGATTCTTTTACAGGAAGCCTTCCTCAGCTCCTCCCCCCTTAATTCCAGTACCTTCTCTCTGCTAATTATCTCCTATATATCATATTTTTGTATATTGTCTCCTCCATTAGATTGCAAGCTCCTTGAGGACAGGGACTGCCTTTTGCTTCTTTTTGTATCCACAGTGCCTTACATAGAGTATAAGCTTAGTAAATATTGATTACTTTAAAAAAAGGCTCAGAGACCAATTGACTCTGCTGTCACATGACTAGTGTAAAAAAGTAGCAGAACTTGAACCCAAATCTTTTTGACCTAAGTCAAATGTTCTTTGCATTGTATCATACTGCTCTTATATATTCCATTGGTTCCTGTGGGAACCTCTGCTTTATTCTCTGCTTCTCCTTATCCATTACATACACAGATCTCAGAGACCTAGCTGATGTGTCTAAACTGTAGGGTAAATAAACAGAGTATTTACTTCCCCTCTTTGCCTTCTGAAAAGTTTCTTAGGAAACCCATCTAGTTGAAGGATCTAGAGAGGAGGTAATACATTAAACCCCCTCCACGACCCTCCTTTTCCCCACTCTGCCAGCCTGGAGCTCTGGACTTCCAGCTTCCAGCTCTGGACTCTAGAAAAATACTGACACTCATAGCTCAGTAGAAAACTAACTACACCTTAAGGGGAACTTTATGAGGACTCTGTAAAAGGAGGAGAGGACTACCAGCGATGAGTAGTTAGGAGCTTACCCTTTAGACATATTTATTCTCTACACACATACCTCACTACCATAGTATTCAATTTTGAGCCAACTTTGGGTTTGCCGGGGGAGAGTAAGCCCTTGGTTTGGGGTGAAGCTTTTTTTTTACAACTACTATTCTTGCTGTGCCTTTTCAGTAAATAACTTTCCTCTTTTTTTTGGATTTGATAGTTTATTTTCCCCCCCAATTACAAGTAAAAATGATTTTAACTTTTTTTTTTTCAGATTTTGAATTCCAAATTCTCTCCCTTCAACCCTCCCTCCTTTCTTCCCCTTGTTGAGAAGGCAACAATTTGACTAATTGCTTATACATGTGTAGTCATGCACAACACATTTCCATATAAGTCATGCTGTGAAAGAAAACACAGGCAAAAACACACACACACACATAAGAAAAATTAAAAAAGTAAAGAAAAGGCATCTTTGATCTGCATTCAGATTCCACTAGGTTTTTTCCTCTGGATAAGGACAGCACCTTTCATTTTAAGTCCTTCAGAATTATCTTGAACCATTATATTGCTGAGAATAGCTAAGTTATTCACAGTAGATCATCATACAATATTGCTGTTTCTAGGTATAATGTTCTTCTGAATACAGTTTCCTTAAAAGCAACTAGGTAGTACAGTGGATAGAGCACTTGGCCTGGAGTCAGGAAGACCTGAGTTCAAATCCAGACTCAGAAATTCACTAGCTGAATGAACCTGAGCAAGCCATTTACTCTGTTTGCCTCAGTTTCCTCATCTGTAAAATCAGGATAGTGATAGCACCGACCTTCCAGGCATATTGAAAGGATGGAATGAGATAATAATTATGAAGTGCTTAGCACAGTGCCTGTCACATGGTAAGTATTCTATAAATGTTAGCTATTAAAGTTAATCAAGGTTGCTGACTGATAGATAATCCTTGGAGTACATGTCACCTTGAGTGACAGTACTAGAAATCCAGTCCCTCAAAGTTACTCCAGAAACCATGAAGTACAACATAGTACCAACTTCTGGGGACCTGCCTGCCAATTCAAGTGGAATTTGGGGAATTAGTACTTCAAGGGTGCTACAAAATCAAGATTTCTGAGGAGAAAGAGGAGGAAAAAGAGGAGGAGGAGGAAGAGGAGTAAAAGAAATAGCAAAGGATGATGACAATAGTATCTCACATTTATAAAGTATTTTAAGGTTTACCAAGCACTTAGAATCCCTCTTTTTTTCTCAAGATTCAGCTCAAACACCATATTATACACGAGGCTTTTCTTGATGCCCACACCAGCTGCTGATGTCCCACAAGTACCTTGTATTCATTTTACATACATTTTCATTGTTGTTGTTCAATTGTTTCATTTGTGTTGGACTCTTCATGACCCCATTTGGAGTTTTTTTTGGCAAAGTGGTTTGCATGTCCTTCTCTAGCTTATTTTGCAGGTGAGGAAACTGAGGCAAATATGATTAAGTGACTAGGGTCACACAGCCAGTAAATATCTAAGGCGGGATTTGAACTCAGGTCTTCCTGACTCCAGGCCAGATGCTTTATCTACTCTCTGCCTTTTTACATACATTAGGTATATATTTATATTTTTACACATTTTCTCATTCGTTAAGAGTACAAGCTCCTTGAGGGCAAGGACTATTTAATTTTTGTCTTTATATTCTTAGCACTTAGCACAGTACCCGACACCAAGCAGACATCTAATATAAATGCTTATCGATTGATTCTTCACAACAACACTGTAGGTAGGAAGAAAGGAAATAAACATTTATTAAGTTCTTGCTATGTGCCAGGCACTGTTCTAAGTCTTTATGATTGTTTTCCCATTTGATTCTCACAACAACCCTGGGTTTTGTTATTATTCAGTTGTTCCAGTCAGTTTTGACTCTTGGTGACCCCAGTTGGGTTTTCTTGGCAGAGATACTGGAGTGGTTTGCTATTTCCTTCTCCAGCTCATTTTACAGATGAGGAAACTGAGGCAAACTGGGTAAAGTGACTTGCCCAAAGTCACACAGATAGTAAGTGTCTGAGGCCTGATTTGAACTCAGAAAGATGAACCTTCCTGACTCCAAGTCCAGTCCTCTATCCAACTTTGGCCACCTCACATTATTAAATGCTTTATTTACAATTTTTATTAATGCTTTAAGTTCTGTAAAGCACATTCCTCATAACAGCTCTGTAACAGTATGAGTATTATGGCCTCTGTTTTATAGATAAGGAAACTGAGATCTTAAGAAGTTAAATGATACAGAGCTGGTAAATATCTGCAAGCAGGCTCCAGATGCTGGTCTCCTGACAACAGGTCCAGTGTTTTAGCTATGACAACACACTGCCTGGCATTGTATACAATGTATGTTGAGGATTATTTGTATAAAGAATAGTTAGGAGGTCAGGCAGCACATGAATAATATATGGCAAAGGAGTAGGTGGCATGTAGGAAGCATTTAGGAAGAATATCATGTAGCAGGCATGTGGCTATAATGAAGGTTGTATGTGGTTAGCATGTTCCAGTTGAGGGGAAGGATAGGTGATACAGAATTAGAAGCTGGGTATTTGCTGGGCTGCCTGGGGCTCTGTGGTGTGTAATGATTTATCTGATTTCCCATCCCCAATGCCTCCCCTCCTGGCGGCTGCTGACTGCATCTCATACATACCAAGGCTCTCATCACATCAAGAATTCATAATCATCCCAAAATATTCAGTGGGGATATGAAATATTTACACATGAGGCACCAACTGATGAAATGAAAAGAACCTATTGCTGGCCGTCATTGGAGATTGCTTTCATTTGGGGGGGGGGTTAGGGCCATAGGGAATGGAGGGTGGGAGGGGGTCAGGAATCTATCCTCCCTTCTCCTGGGGTCTGCGCTTATCTCTCCCCAAAGCATTCTGGGGAGATATTGATATTCTCCCACTGACTGGGAAAGGCAGGAGTCTCAGGATTGTCTCCCCAGCTAAGCCACCCCAAGTGGACCATGTACCTGTTTCTCTGAAACAGATCTTATAGTAGTTGGTCCTGTTTGAATTTCCCTGGTGTGTGTGTGTGTGTGTGTGTATACAAATGTGGTTTCCATGTGAGAGACAGGTTTCTAAGCTGGTGAGATCTTATCTATAATCTGTTGTAAACATGAATATTCTGTGATATCTCCTGGGTCAAGGGAGGGAGTGATGACATAGTTATTACTGAGGTAGGAAACACATGGTTTGGAGGGGGGGTGGAGATGGGGGGTTGCCAGAGGCCAGCAAAGTGTCTGCATGTTTTACTGATAGACTGAGATTGTGGTTTGGAATTATAAACAAACTTGTAGGCTATGTAGGAAACTGTGAGGATTTTTCAGCGGGTCAGTACCAGGGGGGTTGCTACTGACAGATATACATAATAAAGTCAGATATGTGTGCCAGGAGGGTGGAAGACTATGACCTTGCTTCTTCCTTTGCTTTGCTTTTGTTCTAAGCAAGTTCATCTGTATGCCAAACAGGAGAGGATCCTGGGAACAAAGTGGGCTGCTGTAGTCTAGATTCCACTCAGCTCTTGTGAGGTGTCTTTGGCAGAACCCTCTAAAAATGGGTCCCAAGAGCACAGAATTCCAGGAGGAGGTTTAGTAGGAAATAGCAGGAATTTGTAATCCTAAATTAGGTAGTCTTCTGGTTCAATGGACTGCATTTCCACCCCAGATACAGGGAGTCAAAAGGACTTAATCTTAGCCTTTTTTCCCAGGGGGAAGAGACCCTACCTGGCTTTTTTGTTCTTTATGTCCATCGCTGCATGTGGTGGCTCATTGCCTCGCAAGAGCTATTAGCCTACCCTCATTAGGAAGAAGCTTTCTATTCATTGATATAACCAATATATGGCTTTGAAGTGACAAAGCCCAGAAAGTGGTAACAGAAAGAGCTTAGGCAACCAAATGCTCAGTGTATCTATCCAACTACAACCAACAGAGCAACACCCATTGGAGACCAGCAAGAATGTGTTCCTTATATATGGATACCTTTACTCGCTGTGCCGTACGATTTCCAAATATGTTTTTCATCATTCCAATCCAAAGTACAAATGCTAAGTGGACTCCCTGTGAACTGTGAGGGCCTCCAAATATGCCTATTTGAGGATGACATTGTGCTAATTACTATACTTACTAGTTGTGTGACCCTGAGCAAGTCACTTAATCTCTGTTTGCCTTAATCCACCAGAGAAGGAAATTTCAAAGCACTTTGGTACCTTCACCAAGAAAACCTCATGGACAGTATTGGCATGCTATGGTCCACAGGATCACAAAGAGTCGGACATGACTAAATGACTGAACAACAGCTGTGCTAATTAAGCCCTGAAACACTGGAGAATCACTCTTAAAGGAGATCCATAATTACTCAGAAGAGTTTGGCCTAACCAACAATGTAGGAAAACTAAGTGGATAAAGAGTAGATTTTTGGGACAGCTAGGCTGCTCAGTGAATAGAGCACTGGCCCTGGAATCAGGAGGACCTGAGTTCAAATCTGACCTCAGACACTTAACACTTACTAGCTTCATGACCTTGGGCAAGTAGCCCCAACTGCCCTGCCTTCCCCTCTCCAAAAAGATGAAAAAAAAAGAGTAGATTTTATTCAGACAATGATATTCAGTTGGATGGATGATGGCTTAGAACTGATCCATCAGAACATATATACCTAAGACAGTTATGACTGCGGGACAATAAGCCAGGACCAGAATTGAAAAGAAAGAGAGTGGGATGGACTGCCGTTTAGAAATTGTGCAATATATTTAATAACTGAAAACTGGAAACAAAGACCTATCCTTTGAATGATGGGTGGGTTTTTTGTGGCACTGTATGGCATCATGGAAATATCATAATCCTTGAACAACTAAAAGTTAGGTTGTTCAAAGGACTGCAATGGAGAGAGTCATGATGGACATGAATAGGCTACACCATATTATTGAGGAACAATGCACAGTAGAAGTACCTTAAAGCATGCTGTCAGAAAGATGTATAAGTGAAGAATGGGAGTCATTCCTGTAAGGAGAGGCTGTTCATGAAACCAATCAACCAAAATGCATTTATTAGGTGTTCACTATGGGTCTAGCAGGGGCAGCTAGGGGCCAGAGTGGACAGAGTGCTGGGCCTAAGTCCAGAAGACTCAACTTCCTGAATTCAAATCTGGCATCAGAATTTACTAGCTGTGTGACCCTGGGCCAGTCACTTAACCCTGTTTGCCTCAGTTACTTCATCTGTAAAATCAGCTGGAGGGGGATCTCAGAGAGAAAGTGTTAGTAGTTGGGGGGGGGTCAGGGAAAGACCTCTTGCAGAAATAGGAGAACTAGAGGAAACCACTCAACTCATGGGGTGAATTCCCTGGGGTTAATTTATGGGAAGACATGAACAAAGCCCAGGTGAGATAAGATGAGAAATGTGGATAGGCTATATCATTGGGGTTTGAGGAAGATACATCAGTGGTTGGTGTATATGCTTGCACATATTTGGTTTTGGGCTGGGGTCCCATTCTAATCCTTCCAATTCAGTCCCTTCTCTTCATGTTGTTAGGAAGCTTGAGAGATTACCTTATCCATCCCCCCATGTCTCCTTTGGTTCTCCACATTTGTCCTTCCCTCCTCCCCTTTTCGACCACTCATCTGGACAAATGGATGGAACTCGTAGGCTTCTCTAATGGGTACCTTTGTTTAATTAACATGCAATTAGCCTGATGACTATTTCAATACCATGTTTGGGTTTCTCATTTGTCATCTGGGAGTAGGGACATGGACAGACAGACAACCCTTTAAGAGATACCAAGATGGGATACGGTATATCAGAGCACATGCAAACCATAGATAATAATTCTAGTTGAGAAATAGGTCAGATGTAACCTTGAAAATTAGGAAGCTCATCTCCAAGCCCCAGACCACCTCTCCTTGCTGTGTCAATTCTAGAGGTTGAGGTAATGTTTGTCTTTTTGAGTACAGTAAAGGCTACTCCTCTATGTTAATAGGATCTGAGCCTTACAGTTGGAAGGCACTTAGAGGTCATCTAGTCCAATCCTTTCATGTTACAAATAAGGAAAATGAGTTCCACAGAAGAGAAGTTACTCATTTCAGGTTTAACAGCTAGTAAATGGAAGAACTGGGATTTGAACTTAGGTCCCCCTGACTTCCAGTCTAGTATTCTTTCCACTGTACCATGCTGTTTCTTTTCTGAGGTCGTTCATTCATTCAGCAGCAAGTGGAGCACTGGAAATGTGGCTCAATGGAAGCAGTACTATCCTTGGAGTCAAGAAAACCTGAGCTCATGTCTAGCTTCTGACCTTTACTGGTTGTATGACCCTGGACAAACCACTTAGCCACTGTTTACCTCTGTTTCCTCAATTGTAAAATGGAGATAATGATACCACCTACCTCTCAGGGTTGATTTGAGGATCAGATAAGATATTTGTAAAGCAGTTGGCACAGTGCCAGGCACATAGTAGGTGCATATTAATTGCATATTAAAAAGCATAATAAATGCTTTTTCCTTCCCCCCCTCCTTCAAATGGCTTAGGTTAAAGTTTGTGCTCTGAAACTTATTAATTGTGTGAGCTGGGATTAGTCACATGTTTCTGGGCTTCAATGTTCTCCTATGTAAGCTGTTCCATTTTGGTCTTTGTATCTAGCCCCTAGGATAATGCCTATCACACAGTAGGCACTTAATAAATTCTTGGTAATTGTTTGATGGAGAGGATTGAATGAGATGATCTCTAAAGCCCTTTCTAGCTCTAATATAAAATTCAATTCAATGAGTACATATTGGACAACCACTATGTGTGAGGCACCATGCTAGGTACTGGGGACAGAAAGACAGAAATTAAAAAACTGTTCTCAAGGAGCTTAAATTCTACTGGGGAACACAAACAAATAAAGAGATAAGTAAATACAAGATAATTTGAGGAGGGAGAGAACAGTGACAACTAAGTGGATCAGGAAACTTTCCCTTAGGAAGTGGTGCATGAGCTGAGTCTTGAAGGAAGGATGGAAGTTGATGAGGCAGAAATGAGGAGGGAGTGCTTTCTGTGTAAAAAATTCTGTTAAAAATATACAAACAAAGTGGAGCCAAGATGGTGGCATAGAAGCAGCAAAGCACCACAGCTCCCCCACAAATGCGCTAAAAAACTCATAAAATGGGACGCTAAACAGATTTTCAAGCTCCAAAACTCTCCAAAAGACAGAAAGCACATCTGTTGCTACAGGCAGCGCAGCAGGCGGGGCTCTTTGCAGCAGTCTGGGACCCACGGCCGAAACCCCGGCCGGGTAAAGCCCTGGGGCATCGGGCAGGGAACCGCGGCTATAGGAGAGCAAATCGGCTGCACTGGAGGCACAATTACCACATCTATAAGGCCAGAAGAAAAAAAGGCTAAGAGAAAGGTTGGTGGATTTTGCTAACTGGGGAGAAGAGTGGGTACGGCCAAACTGCTGCCAGGGCAAGGAAGCAGT
>JAQQSW010011364.1:0-12777 GCA_028646575.1 Pseudocheirus occidentalis
AAAAAAAAAAGAAAAATGAGCAAATGACAACAAAAACCATCACAAAACAAAACAAAAAACAGCCTTGCCATAATTAGCTTCTGTGGTTGCATAGAAGATTAAGACACAAACTCAGAAGAAAATGGAGTTAAAATAGCTACAAGCAAAGCCTCAAAGGGGGAAAAATGTGAATTGGACACAATCCTAACAAGAATTCCTGGAAGAGCTTAAAAAATGATTTGCAAAATCAGAGTAGTGGGAAAAAAAGTAAATAAAGAAATGAAAGCCAAAGGAAAAAAAGTATGGAAAGATAATTAACAGTTCAGCAAAAGAGGCACAAAAAATTGTAAAGAAAATAACACCTTAAAAAACAGAATTGGCCAAATGAAAAAAAGAAATACAAAAATTCACTGATGGAAATAACTCCTTGAAAAGGAGAACTGGACAAATGGAAAAAGCAAATGCAAAAGATCATTGAAGAAAATAACTTCTTAAAAACTAGAATTTGGCAAGTGGAAGCTAATGACTCCATGAGACATTAAAAAACAATGAAACAAAATCAAAAGAAGAAAAAAGAAGAAAATGTGAACTATCTCATCAGAAAAACTGACCTAGAAAATATATAAAAGAGAAATGATTTAAGAATTATTGGGTTTCCTTTAATCTTTGATCAAAGAAAGGGGCTGGATATCATATTTCAAGAAATTACCAAGGAAAACTGCCCCAATATCCTAGAATTGGAAGTTAAAATAGAAACTGAAGGTCTCCAATGATTACCACCTGAAAGTGATCCCAAAATGAAAACTCCCAGGAATATTAGAGTAAAATTCCAGAGTCACATGTCAAAGGGAAAATACTTTAAGTTAGCCAAAAAGAAACCATTAAAATATTATGGAGCCATGGTCAGGATCACACAGGACTTAATAGCTACCATATTAAAGAAAGAGAGGGCTTGAAACATATACTAGAAGGCAAAAAAGCTGGGATTACAATCAAGAATAACCTACCCAACAATTCACAAAGGGAAAAAAATGAATGTTTAATGAAAAAACAAAACTTCCAAGCATTCCTGATGAAAAGACTACAGGTGAATAAAAAAATCTGACTTTTAAATACAAGACTCAGGAGAAGCATAAAGGTAGCACAAATGAGAAATCATAAGAGACTCAATAAGGTTAATGTGCTTGCCTTTCTAGATAGGAATATGATATATGCATCTTCTAAGAACTTTATCATTATTAGAGCAGTCAAAAGGTTTCTATATAGAAAGAGCTATGGAACTAAGTGAATTATGTTGGCATGACAAAAAAAAATGGATAGGAAAGAAAGAGTGAAGCCCTGAGACATGGGAGAAAGGAGAGGAAAAATGGAGAAAATTATCTCACATAAAAGAGACACACAAAGCACAAAGAAGAGCTTTTACAGTGGAGAGGGAAAGAGGAGTTAGGGATTGGGCAAAACTTGAACTTCATTCATATCTAAATTGGTTCAAAAAAGGAAAATATTTGTGCACACTCAATTTCTAAAAGAAATTTATCTTAGCAGGGAATTAGGAGGTGAAGGGGGTAAGAAAGACAATGGAATCATAAATGGGATGGAAGATAAAAGAAGGCCATGTCAAAAGCAAAACAGATTTTAGAGGAAAGATAAGATAACAAGAAACAAAAGAAAACAGCATGGAGGGAAATGCACATTTAAGTAAACATAACTGTGAGTGTAAATAGAAGGAACTTACCCATAAAACAGAAAAGGATAGCAGAATGTATTAGAAATCAGAATCCAACAATATGTTGTTTACAAGGAACACACGTGTAACAAAGAGAAACACACAGAGTTCAAATAAGGAACTGGAGCAGAATCAATTATGCTTCAGCTGAAGTAAAAAAGGTGTGGATAGCAATCATGATCGCAGACAAAGGAAAAGGAAAAACAGATCTAATTAAAAGAGATAATCAGGAAAACTACATCTTGCTAAAAGGCACCGTAGACAATGAAGTAATATCAATACTGAACATCTATTCACCAAATAGTATCCAAATTCTTATAGAAAAAGTTAAAGTTAAATGAATTGCTGTATGAAATAGACAGTAAAACTATACTACTGGGGGACTTCAACTTTCCTCTCTCACAACCATAAAATAAATAAGAAAGAAGTCAAGGAAATGAAGAGAATCTTAGAAAAGTTAGACATGACAGACCCTCTAGAGAAAACTGAATGGAAATAGAAAGGAATATATCTTTTTCTGAGCTGTACATGACACATTCCCAAAAACTGGTCACGTATTAGGGCATAAAAACCTCACAACCAAACACAGAAAAGCAAAAATATTAAATACACATTTCTTATACCATAATCTCATAAAAATTACATTTAATAAAGGGTCATGAAAACATAGATTAAAAGTTAATTAGAAACTAAATAACGAAATCCTAAAGAATGAGTGGGTAAAAGAGAAAATCATACACAAAAATTTCATTAAAGAGAATGACAATAATGAGACAACATTCCAAAATTTGTGGGAAGCACCCAAAGCTGTACTGAGAGAAAAATTTATATCTCTAAATAAGTACATCAGGAAAAAAAGAGAAAGAGCAGATCAATGAATTGTGCATTCAACTAAAAAAAACTATAAAAGGAACAAATTAAAAATCCTCAAACACCAAAATAGACATCCTAAAAATCAAAGTAGAGAATAAAAATATTGAAAGTAAATAAACTAATAAATAAAACTAGGAGCTTATGACAAATAAAACAATAAAATAGATAAACTTTCGGTTAATTTGATTTAAAAAGAAATCCAAATTGCTAATATTAAAAATGAAAATGGTTAATATACCTCCAATGAAGATGAAACTATTATTAGGAGTCATTTTGCCCTATCATATCATATCATGTATCTTCTAATTATTTTTAATGTTTAATATTAAAGTTGTATATTGAGGAGTACACTATCAGGTGTTGATATAAGCTTAATTTCTGTTCAACCGCTTTCCAATTTTCCCAGCATTTTTTTTATCAAATAAGGAATTTATTCCTAGGTAATTCATGTTTTCCACTTTATCAAGTACTGAGTTACTGTTTCTGATTCTCCCGTCTTGTCTGTTTCACTGATCTATCTGGATATTCTTTAACCAATATCAGAAAGTTTTGTTGACTGTTGCTTTATAGCACATTTTGAGGTCTATAATTACTATTCTTTCATCTCTACTTCTTTTCAATTATTTCCCTTGATGTTCTAGATATTTTGTTTTTCTAAATAGATTTTGCTATTATTTTTACCTAGTTCTTTGCATCCCTGGTAATTTAACTGGCATAGTACTAAAAGTATGAATCATTTTAGGTAGTATTGTAATTTTTTATTATATTAGCACAATATTGAATATTCCTTCAACTATGTAGGTTGTTCTTTAATTCTTTAAAGAGCACTTAGAACCTTGCAAAAAGACAAGTTTTTTGTGTGCTTTAGTAGGCTGATTCCCACATATTTTAAGCAGTTATTTGAACAGGATTTCCCTTTCTATTATTGTTTCTCGTGTTTTTGTTATTATATGGTAATACTGTTGATTTTTTTTAGAATTTATTTTGTAGCCTGTAACTTTGTTGAAGCTATTGCCTCAATTAATATCTCTGCTGATTCCCTAGGGTTTTCCAAGTAAACTATCCTAACATCAGCAAACAGGGCTAATTTTATTTATCTCCTCCTTACCTAAATTTATTCTATTAATTCCTTTCTCTTGTCTTATTGCTGTTGCTAGCATTTTGAAAATTATATCAAATAATAGTGGGGATACGAGACATCCTGACTTCAGTCCTTTATTTATTGGAAAAGGTTCTAGTATATCTCCATTGAATATGATGCTTGCTTTTAAATTTAGATACTTCTTATGCTTATGATTCTTTAAAAAGTTTGCTCTAGGCCAATACTTTGCTGATTTATTCCTAGGAGCCTGTTCTTCCTTTTCTGCTATCACCACAATAGGAGTGTAAGGATCACAAAAAAATTTGGAACAGTCTGATACTTACTCATCTCACTGGTTGTTAAGGCTAAAAAAAATCACCCATTGGCCCTCCCTCTAGTGATGGGCCTCTGTGCATTTAGTTAAGCTTCTCCTCAAAAGTAAGAGACACATAGTTTGTTGCTAGGCTCATACTTTAACCCTTCCAGAGTTTGAGGACCTAACAAACACTGTGCTCCAGTAACATGATCTGTGAGAATCTAGGGACATTTGAAAACCCAGACTTCACTGACTCAGTCTCTGAGAACCTATACCATGATGAAGTATTAAAAAATTTTACTCTGTCAAACAAAGGGATGTTTAAAAAAATAAACATAACAAAATTCAAAGTATAAATGAAGTTTCCAGATACCTGGTAAATTTTAAATACCAGCTGTTTTATCTGTAGCAATATAAATAAAAATATACTATCCCTATATACTATGAGGAGAATGGGGAAAGGAAGGAAATAGGATTATACTGCAATAAAGGTAAGGAGAAGAAAAAAAATTTGTTTTGTTTTACAAATATGAAAGTATTAGTGATGCTGAGATAATATTTAATATTATTTGTAAAAACTTTAAGTGTAATTAGTAAGCCCCAAAGAAAGCAATAATTTTTTAAAATGGCTTAACACCTAGGCTACATAGGAGGGATTCTTAAAATTTAACTGATGAATGAATAAGCATTTATTAAGTGACTGCTATGTGTGGAACACAGTGCTGAGGGTTGGAGATAAAACTTAAAAGGGGACAGTCCTTGATCTGAAGAAGCACATACTGTAATTAGGAGAAACAACATATAAAACACATAAAACCTCTCCAATTATGCAGTTTTAGAAAACAGAACATTCTATTTAATCTAAAAACAAAAGCAGTACTTTGTATCTCATGCTTCTAATTTCTGTAAAATCTCAAAGAAAACCCAACTCATTTTAGCTTGGAGGGTTGGAGGCAGAAAGACTGACACAACAGCTTTTTGTTGAGAGGAATATACTTATATCAAATGCAAAACCCAATTAACCTGAAAGAAAAAAAAATCTTCTTTTCCTCCTTGTTCAAATGTTGTCTTTAAGTCCTATGAAAATCCAAAGAATTTTTAATCACATACTCAACCTTGTTTTATTAAACTTGAAGCTCATATGCTTTTTCTTTGATACAAATAGCTACAGCTATTTTCATTTAATCATTCCTAGGTCTGTCAGCTTCTTCTATGTCAATGTGGGCTGAAATCAGTTTTCCTTTCCTATCTTTCTGAGCAAAACCATCTTCAGCTTTCAATCATCCCTGGAAAAGCAAGGCCAGTGACAGCCCTTCCATTCACAATGCCCACTAAAACATTATGAATGGAGCAGACTCTAACACTGCATTTAACACATCTGATGCAGGATCTTCAACTCAGGAGCAAAAGCATGTAGCAAAAATGCAGAAATAACTAAACTAGGCAAGGTAGGTGGCACAGTGGTTAGAGTTCTGGGCCTGGAGACAGGAAAACTTTGGTTCAAATCCAGCCTCAGACACTTATTAGCTGTGTGACCTTAGACAAGTCAGTTGACCTCTGTTTGCCTCAGTTTCTTCATCTCTGAAATGGGGATAATAACAGCACCTACCTTCTGGAGTTGTTGTAAGGATCAAATTAGTTAAATATTTGTAAAGTGTTTAGCACAGTGCTTGGCAGATAGTAAATGGTATATAAACATTAGATTACAAAGAAACTTGAATAATTCTTTAGGTACATTAGCTTCTCTGTCTCTCTCTCATGTCCCCTCTTTTTAAAAAGAAATCTACATAGATGGGCAGTAGAGAAGAATAAAAATTAAAAAATAAATCTTGACAATAAGTAAAGAGCCAAAAAGAATCTACTGCCTTTGAATACTTGTGGGAATTCATGTTGAGATTATTCTGCTTTAAAATGAACTGAACAGTGTATTTAACTTGAGTTTACTTATGGTCCAAAATTTATGTAAATTTATTTCCTTTATTGATTATATTATCTTGAAGAAAACAAGGGTGACCAAGTGGTACAGCAGAAATAGCACAGGTCTAGAGAGACAAAAAGCAAAACCATGTAAATGCAAACCTGTCCCAGAAATATTCAGATCTTAACAAGGAAGCAGACCTCAATAAAACAAAACAAAATAAAACAAAATAAAATAAAATAAAATTGAGTGCATTTGTATGAATGGAAGCAGCAGGCTTTGAAAAGGCTGACAGTATAAGGTGGTTGATAGGGTTGCTGATGACTAGACATGTGTTGTATTTTATACAGACAAGGATAAAATAATGACGCCCACAAAGTAAAGGGCAGATAATATTCCTGCTCCAGCAATGAGGCTCCTTGTTTCAGTGTTCCAGGCTAGAAATCGCTGTCCCTGTCTTTGATAAAGTTAAAAAGAGGCAGAATCTGAGCATCCATAAAGGAAACACTAGAAAAAATGCTCTATGCTGGCTAAGTTGTATGTTATCTCAATTGTACACCAGATACAAGGGGAGGAGGGAAGGTGGTACTGACTATATACCATCTAGGAACATTTCCACATCTGTAAGGTTTCAGAGAATGATTTCTGTAACAATGATCCCACTAAAACCTTAAAAAAAAATTCAGGTGGGCTCTCCAGCAATGCTACTTCTGTCACTGTCTAATTAGCCAAATAATACTAGTGATGGATGACCCAGCCTAGAGCAAAAAAATGACTAGTGCCCCAAAGTATTAAACAATTAGTCAAAATTGAAATGCTACTGTCACTCAATCAGTCCTAAGCTAAAGTATGTTGAAAAAAAAGTTTGCTGGAAATCTATATACGAGATCTCAATGTGGATAACACACACAGAGCCATCCAAAGTCTGCCCATACCATGCAACTCTATCTCTTAATTCACCCAGCTACACTCACTCTGGACTTCATCAAGCTTCCATTCTGGGTTCCTCCCTTACTACCTACCCCCCACCCACCCTTTTCAAGTAGAGAGAGACTGGAAATAGGAATTAGTCAACTTCAATAACATAAGTCAATGTGCCTTCTCAGTGTGGTTGAGGACAGCGGATGGAGGGGGTGAGAAAATTTAGAACTCAAAATAAAAAAAAATTAATATTAAAAGACGAAATCAATATAGAATAAATCAATTAAAAAAATAAACAGGGCTTCTCCCCTTTAGAGTTTGTGTAAAAAGAAAAGAAAGTCTACAGGTGTTGTCTACAAGTATACAACCTGCAGCCTAGAGGCCACATATGGCCCTCCAGGTATTCAAGTGTAGCCCTTGGATAGAATCCAAACTTTAGAGAACAAATTCCCTTATTAAAAGGATTTGCTATATAAAACTTGGACTCAGTCAAAAGGACCTAGAAGGACCCAAGGACCTAGAAGGCTAGGTAGGTGGTCTTAAGGTCACAAGTTCCCCAACCCCGAGTACACTAAATCACGAGATAGATTTCAAAGGGCACAGCAGACAGATACATGGACAAAAATTATTACTAAATTACTGTTAACTTGAAAATAATTAAAATTACTGTTAAATTAGTACTACTACTACCAATAATAATAATACAAATCAATAATGTAGCCTGATGGAGTAGATAGCACATTAGAACTGGGAATCAAGAAGATCAGGGTTCAGATTCCCCCTTAGACACTTTCTAGCTACATGACTTAGCTGTGTAAATCACTTAATCTCTCTGCCTCTGTTCCTCATCTATAAAATGGAGATTAAACCTATAGCATTTAGCTCACAAAGTTTCAAGGAGGCCTGAATAAGATAAGGTATGTAAAGTATTTTGAAAACTTTAAAAGAGTTAAGTAAATATCAGTTATTAAAAGAAATGGGATCCAGAAGGAATAGATAAATAATATACATTGCAAAAGACAAACCGATTTTGTCTTTTCTCCTCTAATATAGACTTTACCAATTTAAGGAGACTATTTGGAATCATATATACAAGCATTTTCCAGTGGCTTTGACAAAATCTTGAGGTCGTTAAATAACCACAGACAATTAAACCCAGGATATTATAATAGTTTCTTCTTTTGGCAAAAGAAGAGCTGACTAGTTTGGGAAGAGCTTTTATAGATATTTGCCACAAGATCATAAGAAGAAATTTAATATATTTTATAACTCATACAAGTCACATTTGAACCTTTACGAATGCTACCAATAAAATTCCTTTTGATTAGCATGGCATTCCTCCAAAGGCAAATTTGTGGTACCCTGGAAATTACTTTCTCTTAATTTCATTAATTTTTGGTTGTGCACCTGGAAGGATTTGCAAAAGACCCCTAAAATATTTCAAAATAGTCTAACTTTAGGTGGTAATCCAATCAAGAAATTGTAGCAATTTATTCAGAAGTATGTTTATAAAAAGAACTACTGGACTAAAGTAGGAGAAAAGACTGATGGTTGTTATTTTACTCTCAATTCATTAACATTAGTGATGTTTATAAAGTGCCATATATAACTTGTACCTCAACTTTCTCTCTCTGTCTCTGTCTCTGTCTCTCTCTCTCTCTCTCTGTCCTTCCTTTAGGACTATGTTACTGAACCAGAAAAAGATTCAATGAGCAAGAAAGACCTAGAACATGGCAGCTCTTTTGGAAAAAAAGATTTTGCTGATTTTAAAAAATATATTTCATGTGTTTTCCTAATTCTTCAGTATTGGATATCTGGAGAATGAGACAGCTAGATGGCACCATAGTGCACAGAGTGCCAAGCCTAGAGTCAGGAAGACTCATCTTCTCAAGTTTAAATCTAACCTCAGACATTAACTAGCTATGTGACCCTGGGCAAGTCACTAACCATGTTTGTCTCAGTTTCCTCATCTGTAAAATGAGCTGGAGAAGGAAATGGCAAACCAGTCCAGTCTCTCTGCCAGGAAAACTCCAAATGGGGTCATGGAGAGTCAGACATGACTGAACAGCACAAATTTAGAGAACAGATTTATGCTTAAGGGAGAATAAAAAGATCATTTTACAAAGTAGCTTAGAAGTCACTTTAAAAAAATTATGCCTTATCCTTCCTTTCTTTACTAGTTTGCAAGTTGCCAACAGTTTTAACTGGTTTCTATCTGTGCAATAAAATGACTTAAAGAGCTGGACTTTAGTTAAGAAAAGTAGACTCAAATCTTAATTAATATTCTTCTGGACAGTGTGATCATAGACAAGTCATTTAGTCCTTCTTTGCCTCAGTTTTCTCATCTGTATAATCAGGACAATAATATTTGTATCTGAAGGTTGCTGTAAGAATAGTCCTTTGTTATTCTGAAAGAAATAAATGTCAACTGGAAGAGACACTGGATTATAGATTTAGCACCAGAAAGGATCTCTCAGAGATCATCTAATAAAACTTGTTTTAAGGATGAGTAAACTGAGGCCCAGGACTGAGCCACATGACATGCCCAAGGTCATGCAGGTATTTTAAGAGCCGATTGAAACCCAGGTCTGATATAGAAGTCAAAGTTCTTTTATTTTTTTTTATTCTGAATTTCTCTCTCTCACGCACACACACACACGCACACACACACACACACACAAGGGGGGGCATTTCCATTTGTAAAGGAGAACTGAAAAAAAGATTGTATATGAAACTATAAGCTCTATTACATACAGACTACTTTATAAAAAACATAAAATGGATTTAACATGTTACTTTCAAAACCATACCGCTTGTCCAAGTTCCCCTCTAAATGTCCTTCTGCTCCCTAATATATATTTTTAAGATGTTTCAATGACTCTTTTAAAATGTATTTTCTTCTTTCAAAAGGCCACACAAGATTTCTTCTGCCAAATCCTCTTCTTCCAATTAAAAGGGGAAAATATAATCCTTGTAACAAGTAAATATAGTCAAGCAAAACAAACCTTCACAACTGTTATGTCCAAAAATGTATCTCCTTCTATACCCTGAGTCTCACCTATTTCTCAGAAGGTGGGAGCTGGCTTTATCACTGGTCCTGTGGAATCATAATTGGTCACTGTATTGACAAAATAATCTTAAGTCTTAGCAACTTAATTGTTGTTGTTTTTCAAAGTTGCTGCATAAACTTGTTCTGATTTTATTCACTTCATTCTGTATAGGTTTATATAAGCTTTGTCAAGTTTTACTGAAATCATTCCTTTCATTCTTTTTTTCTATTGGTATCCCTAGCACTTGGCACAATACTCTGCCATAATAAGCACTTAACAAATGCTTTTTTTCATTCATCATCCATTCACTCTTACTCCACAACAATATTCCATTGCACATAAATACCATAATTTGTTCAGACATTCCCCAACTAATGGGCTCCCCCATTATTTCCAATTTTTTGTTTCTTTTTTTTAAAGTTTAATTTTATTTTTAATTTTTGGGATAAAACAAGCATTTCCATAACAATAAAAAAAATAAATACAATTTTTAAAAGTACAATAAAAAAAGATGACCATACATGTAATTGCAAATCTACTATGCACAACCTGCTATTCCTTTCAAAAACCCAACAAAATTATCATGTAAATTTCTTTTTTATTCCCTCCCCACCCTAACCCATAGATGGCTGTCATTAGACCCAAATAGGTACATATGTAAAATTATTCTATACATACTTCTATTTATCAGTTCTTTCTCTGGATGTAGATAGTATCTTTCTTCATATGTCCATATTTATATATATATTTATATGGACAAAATAACTTATTCACTCAAAGTTGTTCTTAAAACAATATTTCTGTTACTGATGGGACTGATGGATCCTCAAAAAGAAAAGACTTTCAGTCCTTGAACTTTCCTACAAATTCCTGGAACTTGAGGCATCACCCATCCCAGTCAATAATCCTTTCAACCATCCTTTCATTGTGACCCTGACTCAGCCCAGCTCTTCATCCCCTGTTACCTCCATTCCACCAGAGGCTACTTGTCATGCCTAAATCCCATCCAGGTCTTCCTACAGTCTTTCTGCACAAAAATATCAGTCTCATCCTAATTAAATGCACAGATTCCTTTAGAATCTGGCTCGCTTGTATTGGCATCACAAATACTGCAGACTCACTACTCAAGGCTTCTACTAGTATTACAATAAACTTGCTACTTGGACTGAAAGAGGGTTTGAATGGTCAAATTCTTTCAAGGCATACCCCTGCCCTGTACCCTTGGATTTTAGGGTTCCTAGTATCTCTAGACCACAATATTACAGTATACAATGTTATCTTGGGTCTGTTCATTTCACTCTTCATTATTTCATGAAGGGCTTTCCATGTTTTTGTAAAACAATTGAGTTCATCATTACTTATATTCCATCACCATCATACATCACAACTTGTTCAGCCACTCCCCAATTGATGGGCATCCCTGAAATTTCCAGTTCTTTGCCACCTATAAACATTCTAGAATGCAGAGGTTCTTTTCCTTTTCCCCTAATCATCTTTAGAAACAGACCAAGTAGTGGTTGCTGGCTTAAAGGGTATAGGTAATTTAGTAACTTTTTGGTCATAATTCCAGATTGCTCTCCAGAACATTTGGATAACTTCACAATTCCACCAACAATGAATTAGTATCCCAATTTTTCCACATCCTTTCTAACATTTCTCACTTTTCCCTTTTAGCATTTTAGCCAATCTGGTAGATTTAAAATGATATCTAAGGTATTTTAATCTGCATTTCTCTAATCATTAATGACATAGCATTTTTATTTAATTAAAATTGTTTTGATTTCTTCATTGGAAAACTGGCATTTATCAATTGGGAAATGACTCATATGTGCTTCATTGTGTATGGTATTTTTTATCAAAATGTAGCTATCCTGTTTATATCTGTTAATTATATCTATTTTAGCCATAATTTTGTCTGAAATTATAATTGCTACCCCTGCCCTTTTTGCATTAGCTGAAGCATAATAAACTCTACTCCAACCATCCATTTTAACTCTGTGTTAATCTCTCATTTTTAAATGTGTTTCTTATTAACAACATATTACTGCATTCTGATTTTTAATCCACTCTACTATTCCTATTTTATGAGTTCATCCTATTCACATTCAAAGTTATAACTGCTATTTGTGAATTTCCCTTCATCTTATTTTTTTACTCACTATTTTCTTTCTCAGCCTCTCTTTTCACCCTATCCCTGTTACCTTATCTTCCCCCCTTAACCTCTTATTCCTTATTTTGCCCTCCCCTCTGAAAGTCCCTCCTCCATCTACTTCACCTCTCTAGAAGTTCAGAATACTTCTAAACTTCTTCAGATGTATATGCTGTTTCCTCTTTAAACCAGGTGAATAAGGTTCCAACGTTACCAGCCCTCTACCCTACCTGTTTCCTCTGTATTAGTATTTCCTCTCATGCCCCATTTTTATGAGATAATTTCTCCTTTTAACCTTTGCTTACAATTTTGTCTTTTAGAATTGTCTCATCATACACAATATCACCCCAAACTTAAAAAAACTATCTTAGTAACAATAAGTTTTAAGAATACTATTATTAATAATAATTACTAATATTAATAACATTTCCATATATCATAAGTAAACCATTTTACCTTAATCAGTTGCCTTATAATTAGTCTTTAATAATTTCCTTATATTTCTTCTGGATCTTTTATATCAAATTTTCCACTGAATTCTGGTCTTTCTGTTACAAATACCTGAAAGTCTTTCAGCTCATCAAATGTTCATTTTTTTCCATTCAGGTAAATACTCAACTTTTCTGGATAAGTTATTTTTCAATGCAAACCTTGCTCCTTTGCTCTTTGAAATATAATGTTCCAATACCTACAGTCTTTTAGAATAGATCCTGCAATGTCTTGTGAAATCCTGATTGTTTTCCTGCAGTAAATTGTTTTTTTTT
>JAQQSW010011365.1:0-12777 GCA_028646575.1 Pseudocheirus occidentalis
TTTTTTAAAGTGTTGTTTTCTTCAGTCAGGTTGTTGACTCTCTTTTCATGATTTTCTCTCATCATTCTCATTTCTCTTCCCAATTTTTCCTCCACTTCTCTTATTTGTTTTTCAAAGTCCTTTTTCATTTGATCTATAGCTTGTAGGCAGTCTTTGAGTGTCTTGGAAGCATTTGGTGTGGGAATTCTGACTATGTTGTCGTCCTCCCGTTTCATGCTTTGATCCTTTCTGTCTACAAAAAGGGATTCTAGAGTTTTGTTGCTGTTCTTACTTTTCTTCCTTTTCCTCATGTTGGCCAGTCAATTAATTGGCTGTTTTTTAGGTCTGTGGAACTCTGCTTCCAGGCAGGAAAGCTCTGTCCCAAATTGCTGGGATTTTCAGAGGTATATTCACAGTGCTACAGCCCCCCACCCCAGCTTTGGCTTGCTGAAAGCACACCCCACGACCACCACCCAAGACCACAATCTGGATCCAGGCCATTCAACGCAAGAGCCCTTGGCCCTGATCAATTGTCTCACCCCCAGGGGGGTCCGCAGGCCAGGAGCTCTGAAGCAGCCCAGTGGAAGCAGTAGCTGGTTACAGCAGATCCTGCCCTTCCCCTCCCCCACTGCTTCCTTGCTCTGGGGGCAGATTGGCCAGACTGCTTTTCCTCCCCCAAATTTAGCTTGAAAGCTTCACTTTCACTGACCTTTCTCTAATCCTTATTCTTCCTGGCATGATAGCTGTGGAGATTGTTCCAGGTGCTGTAGATCTGCTCTCTGGGGTATACTCACACTGCAGTTCAGCTCCTGGCTCCTCCTGACTGCCCTGGGGCCTGGCTGTGGTTTCAGTTTTAGGCTGGGCTGGCTTCGGCTCCCAGCCTGCCATGATGAGCCCCTCCTGCCAAGCTGCCTTCAGCGAGAGATGTGTTTTCTGTATTTTTGTCAGTTTGGGAGCCCTAAAATTTGTTTATAGTCATATTTTATGGGTATTTAGGGTGGCTGTGTGGGAGCTGTGGAAATTTGCTGCTTCTATGCCGCCATCTTCTGTATGTTCTTTTGCAATACTATTTAATTGCAATACCATTTAAAAGATGCCATAAGAGGCGGCTAGGTGGTACAGTGAATAGAGCACCAGCCCTTGAGTCAGGAGGACCTGAGTTCAAATCTGGCCTCAAACACTTAACACTTACTAGCTATGTGACCTTACCAGCTATGTAATCCCAATTGCCCTGCCCTTACCCCCTCCAAAAAGCGAAAACAAACAAAAAAAGTAATAAAAATGTCATATGTCTTCTAACTCTAGTTTCTCCAGCAATTTCTTCAGTTCTTTATTTTTCCTTTTACTTTGTTAGACTTATCAAAAACTGAGAGAGGAATGTTGAAATCTCTTCTCATCATGTTTGTCTTAAAGTTCAGACATTTCCTTTATTAATTTGGATACTAAGGCAGATGAAGCATATAAATTTATTGTTGATATTTGTTTGTAGTCTATTGTTCCTTTAAGTATAATATAGTTTCCTTGCTTGCACTTTTCTAAATTTTCTGAATTGTTTTTTCTTTGATAGCATGATGGTAATCCTTGCTTTTTTGAATTCATTTAATGCATAGTAAATATTTTCTATCTCCTCAAGTTTTATTTTGTGTATATCTTTGTTTTTTTAAAATGTGTTTCTTGTAAGCAACAAATTGCAGGGTTTTCTTATCCAAACTATTGCCTTTTTTTGTTTTATTAGGTTGTTTGATTCATTCATATTTTAAGTTATAAGATTTAGGTTCATATTTTTCTCTCTCACTAAAATGGTTTTAAATTGGCTTTCCCCCTCTTCTAGTGTAAACACAGTATTATGTTTCATCAGTTATTTTAATTTTTTTAAGTGACCCTTTTCCTACTGGGTTTCTTCCCCATACCTCTGGTTTCCTATTCTTGTTTTTCACTCCTTTCCCTTTAGGATTTTGTTTATTATTATTTGTTTATTAGTTCTCTCCTACTTTAATAATTATATATATTTTTTCCTTTCAATCAAGTAGATTCACCCTTCCCCTTCCCCCCTTCAGCTGATCCTGTTCATTAAGATTTTATATTTCATTTTTTGTGTCCCTTTCCAAAAAGAATTTCTCACTCTCTTCATATCTTTCTCCTCTATTTACTCTAGACTAGCGGTTCTCAACCTGTGGCTTATGTTCAGTTTGTAACAATGAAAACACATCCTGCATATCAGATAGATTCATAACAGTAGCAAAATTACAGTTATGAAGTAGCAACAAAAATAATTTTATGGTTGGGGGTCACCACAACATGAGCAACTGTATTAAAGGGTCACAGCATTAGGAAGGTTGAGAACCACTGCTCAAGACCCTTATTCTTTGATTCAAGACTACTAAAATTATCTGTTCTCTTTTTTCTGTATATTCTTCATGTAATCAAAATTCACAAAACATCTATTCTAGGCTCTCCCCTATAGGTGCTTTTACTGCTTGTAGAGCAATCCTTGTAGGAAATTCGCCATGGACAGCCCTTATCCATTATGCCTTACTCTCAGAACAATGCTAAACACTGCAGGTGTCACAAAGGACATTGTCTCATGAAAGGGCTCCAACTCTTCCACTGACTCTCTTATTGACCTTTCCACATTTGCCTGGAAACTTCCCAACATCTATGCTTTCCCAATCCTCCAGGTGCCACCTGCCCCCTCCTTCTCCCAAGTGGACTTTTCAAGTACCAAATCCGCCTCTCACCCCATGTAAATTACTCATCTCCCTTCACAAATCATCTTTCTTCATGCAAAGAACCCCTTCCCACTTCTAAAGTAACACATTTTTCCTTCCCTGTCTTTTCAATCTTCCTCCCCTCCTCCTCATCCACTGTACTGTAGGGCACAGGCACTTCTCTGAGACCACGGAGGGCACCTTCCCCTTATTGCTGGCCCTTGATTTGACCCCAGCATGCGACACATTCCTCTGTATCCCTTTGCTCTCCTTCCTCCTTTCACATACCCTCCTATTTATAATGTAATCCCACAAAAAGAGCATTCACCTGCAGGCAGGGTGTCACCAGGTTGTCTGTAACATCCCCTGTTCACCTCTTTACTGTTACCTCTACCAGATTTCCACATTCACCTCCTCTTCTTGTATACATTTAGAAAAAATAATCTCCTAGTGATCTTTTTGTTGTCCCTCTGCTGCTGTTGCTGTCTACATTTATTCATTCGTCCTGCATTTGTTATTTGGGGTATTCAAGAAGCAAATAATTTCTTATATTCTGGTTTTCTTTCTAAAATTATTTTAAACTCCTCTATTATTGAATGTCAATCTCTGTCCCATATGCTTGAGCTCAGATTTGCAGGATAGGTCACCCTGGGTTGCATCCTGATTTCCACTCTCCTTCAGAACACATTATTCTATTCCCTCCTCTCTTTTCAAGTGGGTACAGAATAGTCTTGTGTTATTCAAATGTCCTTTCCTTTGTATTTGAAGTATGTTCACCTGATAGCTTGTAGAACTTATTTCTGAATTGAATCATTAAATTTAACCACTCTGTGTCTTTTGTTTTCATTTGTTTATTTTTCGGGAGGTTATCTGTGAATTTTTTCAATTGGAATTTAATTTTATATGTTCAGAAATTCTGGACAATTCTTTTCTATTATTTCCTTCATTATGGTGTTATCTCATGTCCTGGGAGATCTATGATCCTTAGGCTGTCTCTACACACCCTGCCTTTGAGATCAGTATATTTTGCTTACACAGGGAGCATATTTTCTTTTAATTTTCTTGGTTTTGCTTCTTCTCTTCTAGGTTGTCCTTCACCTCTATATATGCATTCTTAGTCTATTGTTGTCTTTTGTTTCTTTGGCAAGGCTTGCTATTGCAGATTCAAGTTTTACTACTTTGTTCATTATTTTTGCTGGGCAGGGACATAAATTTTGCTCTTATAATTCTTATTTTTTTCTTTTAAACCACTCAGAAACATCATGTTGTGATTCCAGAGAGTTCTCTGTCTCATCAAGTGTTGAATCATTTTCCTTTATTTTTCAGTATTTATTCAAAGATGCCTGAACTCATCTACTAGATTTTGAAAGCATGTTTCCTTCTGTTGCTACTTTTTTCGTGTTGATTTATCTGTTTATGCTAAAGATCTTTGAATTTTATTCTTCCTAAAATCTTTGGTGCTTTCAGTCTTACCTCTCACCCACCCCGCCCCCATTTTCTTTATCACTCACTTCCTGACTCCCTTCCCTCTGATGGTAGTTCCTTTGGTGACTGGATCTCAAAGCCTCTCAACCTTCTTCCCACCTTGCACAATCTGTGATTCACCAGCGCAGGTCTCTGCCCCAGTTGAATTTTAGGTGATCAGAACTGGCCCCTGCTGGGAGTTGTACTCTTTCCCTCAGGCTAGTGGAATGTGACACAGTCCCCCTCACACATAATATCCTGTTCTGATGACCTGTCCCACTCCTTCTGTTCCTCTGTTCTCTGGCCTGTCATTAGAGTTTGAAGAGATGGTGGGATATCCAGGTGGAGATATCCAGTAGAAAGGTGTTGATATGAGAGATAGTAGAGAATAAAGCTAGATGTTGTAAATTAGGGAGCCAGCTTCTTAGAGGTAATCATCCAACCCTTGGAAGTAGATAAGGTCAACAAGGGAGAGAGGGTAGTAAGAGAAGATGACTCAGCACAAATGTTGTAAACAATTAATGATATTACTGAAAAACAATGTTGATGAGAGCAACATTACATAGAGCATACTTATAATGTCTATATATAACTTTCTTTCTACACAATAGGAGTCTCCAATTAAAAGACTAGACAACATATAGAAGAAAATGGAAGCATTATTTTCATTTTATTTTTCTTCTTTTTAAAATTTCCAGGTAGCACTACAAAGACATTCAAATATTAAAGCCATGTTACTGGCTATCATTTTAACATGAAAAAATTAAAGAAAATAAATTGTGTCAAGTGACCATAGATCACATATGTCAAAATAAAATTTTCTTTTTTTCTTGTTAAGTGCCATAAGGCAACCAATTAAGAAACCCTCTGCAAAGAAAGAGGTTAAACTGATTAGAGTGGGGCAATGGGCCTCCCCAGTTCACTGATCTTGCTACCTCCATCCCACCTCAACCCTAGAATCTGCTCTCTTCTTCCTACTTTCCACCATGCCAGAAGGACACTTGTCCCATACAAGCACTCGAAGGTCTTCCTGGGTAGTTGCCCAACCAAGTACTGAATCCTCTGGCCTTTCCATTCTAGAGTGGCATTACCAAGAAAAGCCTAAGCTTCAGAACTAGATGATATTAAAAATGAGACTGAAACTAGAAAAAAAAATAAACAAAATAGAAGAAAAAACTCATCTTCAGTTAAAATGAAAAAATAAAAGCTGTTCACTATGTGAGTTTTGGCCACCTTTCTTTAGAAGGCACTCATTGGTATATGGAAATTTTCTGTGGTTAAGTGGTTCTCAAGTAAGTAACAGGCATTTTTAAAGTGAGTGCTGACTATACTCTCACTCCACCGCCAAAGCCTGTTCATAGAGCAGCACCAACCTCTACCTCCACTGCCATTAATGGAACACACTCAGTGTTCTCAAAAGAGAAACCCACAAATTCTTACCCACAAAGTTCCATAATGGAACCATTACAACTTGTGAAAATTTTAACAAGTTAACAGGAACAGGTGAGGTTTTTTTTTTCCAGCTGTCTTCCCTTTATGTTGACTTTGTTTAATGAAGAGCAAGTGAAATAAATGTTAATGCTTCACCGACCTGTTTGCCTTATATGACTCTTGGCTCAAAGCTCTATACCTGCCACAAGTTTTGTTTTGTTTTTTGCTTTTTTGGGAGAGCAAACTAATCTCCCTGATTCTTCCAAACCAATCTTCCTGCTGTCCAAACCCCAAGGTGGGGACATCTACATTCATTCTAGCTTGAGGATGGAACAGCCAAAGGAAATTATTTTAAGGTTCAAACCCAATATCTGGCATTTTCCTCTACACACTGTAATGAATCTTTAAATCTTGCAAGAAATACCAGAATTTAAAAAATATGTCTGCATCTTTCTATCTATTTTTCTGTGGGGAGGGTTTCCTCAGAAGTCAGGGAAAAGGTGGAGAGGGATAAAGTGAAATAGGGTTATTGCCCAAAGGCAATCTTGGAATGATGCAAATTTTAAAATGATTTAAGCACAATTTTAAAAACAAATCTATAATACTTTATTCGAGGGGAAAACACTAAAATTGCTAAATGTCATAGACTAAACAGCAACTTATATATACATACACACATTTAAAGAAGAGTACGTGTGCATACATGTGTATGTACATATAAAATTAAAGTTGTGTATGAACATTATCTTAGCTATAACAGTGCTTAGGCATCATCCTCATCCTCTTTTCTCTCTTTCTTCCTTTCATTCTCTCCTTCCACTGTCTCACTGAAGTCTCTTCGCCGTTTCTTGTTGCGTGAACCAATTCTACTTTTAGGTGGTGGCAAAGGGTCCATTCCTAGTACTTTATGGATTTGTCTGAAAGCTAACATCCGTAAAGCATGCTGGGAGAGAAACAAGAAGAAATAGAAAAATAAATATTAGGATACTTTGCACCCTGTTTCCTGAGTTTTCAGGTGGCCACCATGATTCTATTCAGCCAGCAAAACCTGTGACTCAATCCAAGTTGTTACTTACAGATCCATAGACAGAAAGGCTAGCAAGACTCTTAGATTCAGACCCCTTCTAGTCCAATCTCCCTTCTCTCTCAGTTTTTTTGAATGAGGCCATTGAGTTAAAGAAGCTGTGTTTTGTCCAAGGTCACACAGATAATTGCATTGCAGAGACTAGAATCTGGATGTTCTGATTCCAAGGCCAGGGCTCTTCCTCTCTGACTGCCTTAACATTCACAGTCCTGACAATTGCTAACCACGTCACCAATCCCAGAAAACACATTTCTCAGTACAGAGGCAAAAATGTAGGAGACCTGTATCTTCCCTTTTTTAACAGGAGTAACTCCATTTTAAAAACTGACCTCCATTTCAGCTAAAAGTGATGAACCAAATTTTCTTTCATCTTGTTCTTGTGAGCCCTCCTCACTTCTAACTTCGCTTCTAGACTGATGGAAACAGATACTGCTACAGATTAATCTATCTGCAAGGCTGATACTGAGATAAGTACTATTAGAGCTAAGTGTATCATACTGTTAGTTTAAATATTAATAGAGTAATGCTGTTGTTCCTGAGGAATATATAAGACTCCTTTAAGCCTTGTTGGAGAGGAGGTAGGGTGGCGTTTTTTATAGGAGCTTCTCATGGCCACCTGTTTACTTTTTTTTGTGTGTGTTCTAAAAAGGTCTACTAGCATACTTATGACTAAGATGTCCTTTTGCCACGTCACCAACCAGTTATAAGCACTACAAGAGCTGCTCCCCTAAGAACCAGAGAGAACAAGAGTATATGATGTGACCCAGGTGTACCTGTGATCAAAGCTGTGACCGTTAGGTGGGCAACGAGTATAGCTATGAATTTTATTATATATAACATTGAACCCAGAACCTAGCACAATATCTTGGCTAGAACACAGGCTTTTTGGTGAGAAAGAAAATTTAGGATACTCATTCATTAAATGGTAGCTGATGCTGGTGACTTTCTGGGTAGCTTTTCAAAAGCATTAATTCTCTTTCCTTAATTAATTCCTTATCAACAGAGAAAGAGGAACAGGCAAACACATTAAGAGGGGGAATCAGTTTTTTATTATAATTGTCATTCTGGGTATAGATCACCTGACAAATATTAAATGGTGACTAAAAGAACTATGGCATACTTGCTTGCTGACTACAATAAAAGACCAATAAAAGCTCACATTCAAGGTTGAAGGTACAAAATACTGCCTTCATAACCTTTTGAGATATGTAGTACACCTATTACCAACCTCACTGTACAGAAGAGAAAACAGCCTTAGAAACAGGCAGTCAGTTGTCCATGGTCACACGATAATTCAGGGTCAGGATTTGAACCCCTTGACTCTATAATTCTCCTTCTACTATGCCAAGCTGACTTTCTAAGTGGGGAGAGGTAGAAACAATATATCTTAATATTTTATTTCCTGGCCATGGATCTCTATAGCAAAACATCCTACAAACTACCTGCATCATCCTATACCAAGTTATCCCTGAAAAAAATTAACATTTACTAGAAACAAATGTCATTATGTTTTAAATGAGATGCCAATAAAGATTACATCTAAACTGCTGAATCCATTCCAGAAATCAAACCTCAGATATAATAATTTATATTATAAGGGCCTGAGTCCTGGATAAGCTGGAAACCTCTCAAAGAAAAGATGTAGAGCCATTGCTTCTTCCTACCTGGGCACTGGCTGTGACGTCCTCCCGTTCTTGGCTTGTCATGACATCTAGCACATCTATCTGATCTTTCTCACATGGATCCTGAAGTCCTGGCCCATCTGAAAAAGAAATAGGGAGACAGAATGAACTGGGGCAAACATCAGTAACAAGTATAGCCTTTTTCAACACCACCCATCCCCCACATAAATGGTTGGTCTGTAAAGGGTCTTTCAGTCAAAGGGTAGAAGCTGTTCAAGAAGGATTGACATTGACTTTCCCTAAAATCACTGGGGATTGTTTAGTGTTAATCCCTGGGGTACTTGCTATCATTGCTTACACTGTGGGAAATTATATTGCTGTTGCTTTAAAATATAGGTATTGGCCTACTATATTAAAGTTTCTAACTCATTCACAGTTGCTACTGAAAAGACAATACTTCACTAGATTCTGATATGTATAACCTATTACTGAAAATTAGGATAGACAGAAGTAATTGCTAGAACCTCTGAAAAAATGATAAGAGCTTGCTTACTGACCGAATTAGTGAGGTACAAAGGACTGTTTATTTGTATGTTGAATGGTCCCAACCTATAAGACTTCTGTGTTTTTAAAGACTGAAAGATTTATAGAATAACATGGACAAAAATTGTCAATTACATTTACAAAAAAAGTAAAGAGGGGCATTGGCTATCTATGTTTATGGAAATAATACCCAAAACAATGATATTACTAATCTACCAAAATATCACAGAATTTTGAAGTCATCTTTCTGACAAACTCAACTATCTGGATCATAACTAAAGTAAACAAGCAAACAAAAGGACCCGAGAAGTTGATCTGAGGAGTCAAAATATTTGCCAAATACACAGAATCTATTAAACAAAGCTAACACATGGTACTCCTATAACATTCCCTCAATTCCCTACTCAAGATACCAAATAAGAATCAACTCTCTTCTTTTAATACAACTCTAATAAGTCTGGTTGCCTGGCTTCCTAGATAATACTGCTGACAACAGAGCCCACCAACAGTAGCAATTCTCTTGACAACTGATAATAGCCTGACAGTAAGGAAATAAACAGAAAACAACTCTTTTTAAAAAACAGACATTAAAAACTCCAAAAAGTCCTACAGGCTAGAACCATTTAGCTAGCACAGAGGTAGTAAACGACTCTAGGTACCTTAAACAATAAGTAATTAAGTGCCTGACAAGTGCCAGTCCCTAGGGATACAAAAATAAAGACAAAGAGAATAAGGGAATAAATATTCACCTAGTCAGTGGTTACTATGTGCCCGGCACTGTGCTAAGCACTTCACCAATATTGTCTCATTTGATGAAACGATCTCTGTTGGCGTTAAGTGAAGCTAGGAATTCTAGACTTGGAAGTAAGAAGAGAGCACGTTCTAGGGATGGGGCAAATGCAAATAAACAGGAAATGAAATGTCACATTCCATCCAGCCTTCAATAAGATGGACACTTTGGCCAAATCATAGTGTTTGTGAAGGGGAGGAATATACGTAATAAAGCCTGGAGAGGGTCATTTGGTATGAGATTGTGAAGAGCTGTGAATACCAAACAGAGGAGTTTGTATTTTATCTTAGAGACAATAAGGAGCCACTGTAGCTTCCTGGGAAGGTGAGTGGCATTGTTAGACTTGGGCTTTAGGAAAAATTCCTTTGGCAGCTATGCAAAGGTAATATCTATAGAAGGGAGATACTTAAGGCAGGGAGATGGAACAACAGTCCCAGTGAGAGGCGATGATGGAGTCCTGAACTGGGATGGAGACTGATGTGTAGAGAAAAGAGGATGCAAGGGAGAGATGTTGTAAAGGTAGAATCAATAAGAACTGGCAAGTGATCTCTATGACACAGCCCTGCATGTTGAATTCATAGTAAACCAATTCTTCAAAGAAAAATGTAAAGGTACATAGAGCTGGAAGGGACCTTAAAAATCTAACCTCATTTTACAGAAATTGAGGGTCACAGAGAGAAGGACTTTGCCCAAGTTTATACCCATTATGGTAAGTAGCACAGCTGAGATTCAAACTCAGGTCCTCTGACTCCAGATCCAGGGCTCTTCCCACTACACCACACTGCTTTTCTGTTCAGTATGGTTTATTTAAGAAGTAAAGGGAAATAATGACCACACTTCAGAAAAATTACTACACATCCTTATAAACAATTTTTTAAAATGGAAAATTACTTGGGGTGGCTAGATGGCACAGTGAACAGAGCACTGGCCCTGTAGTCAGGAGGGCCTGAGTTCAAATCCGGCCTCAGACACTTAACACTTAGCCATGTGACCATGGGAGAGTCATTTAACCCCAACTGCCCTGCCTCCCCCCTCCAAAAAGCAAAAAGAAAAAAATGATGAGTAGATTATAAACTCCTTGAAGACAGAGACTGTTTTTTGGGGGCGGCTAGGTGGCACAGTGAATAGAGCAGCAACCCTGGAGTCAGGAGGACCCAAGTTCAAATCTGGCCTCAGACACCTGACACACTTACTAGCTGTGGGACTTTGGGCGAGTCACTTAACTCCAATTGCCCCCCCCCCAAAAAAAAGCAAAAAAAAAGAAAAGAAAATGACTTTATGTGGAATGCTTTGTTCCCCCAAAATATTTGAAAAGTGAAGCCCTGCTATACTTGTCTATAACCCCTCAGTGCCTGGCAGATGTGCCACATTCATATTAGGGGGTGACTGATTGACTACAAGGATTGAGCCTCGCTTCAGACTGACCTGTTAGGAGTGTTCCTGTGGCTACACATTCCAGCACTCTCCTCATAGCATCTCCTGGACGCAGAGGCCCTGATGCACTGCTCAAAGCCTTTTCCACCAGAAGCTCCATGGCCTATATGGAGAAAGGGAGGGAGAGAAGGAGCAGGGGAGAATATAAAAATGCCGACCGGAGGCTTCATTAATTAGGGGTATTTTGTCACAGTCTTGGACCCTGGACTTCTCTGCTTCATTTTACTTTGAACACTTGCCAGGGAACATTTCCCAGGGAAATGACACAGACATGACACATGACACAGAAAAGAAGTAATTATCAGTGAACTCAGGGATTTAACATTGTTTGTTTACAGTGAGATAAAAGTCAAAGAGCGAGTTCTTTGCAGGTTCTACTGATAGTATATAAGGGCTAAGGGATTTCAACAGTAAGACAGGTCTTTGTAAACAGCCACCAACAAAATTATTTCTCAGAGAACACTAATGTTTTTCTGTATGCAATGGTCAGAAACAATCATATAGTCAAACAGCCATGTCTCGTGGCCAGGTGATTATTCAGAGACAGCCCTGATTTCTGAGGAAATCCTCATGAACAAGAGATGTAGTTGTGATTTAAGGACAAAAACACTGGATCCAAAACTGGAAAATGAGGCTCCCTGTAATTTCAGGCAATCATTTTCCCTCTCTGAGCCTCAGTTTCCGCATTTGCAAAATGGGTATGATGATACTGGGGCTACCAACCTCATAGGGTTGTTGTGAAAATCTAGTGACACTATCCAATGTATGTAAAGAGCTCTGTAAATTGTAAAGACAGGAGAGGTACTAGACTTCTGATTTCCCTTAAGTAAGGAAATGGTCCTAGAGAAGAAACTTCTATCAATGCAGGTTAAGACCTCTGCCACTCAGCGCTTTAGAGAGTTTCCTACTAAGAGGTACTAAGAGTCTGCGTAACTTACACAGTCAGCATGTGTAAGAGACTGGACTTAAAATTCAGGTAGCCGGCAACTTTCAATCTATTACACCGTGCTGCCTCTGGGGTAGCACATTATATAAATCAAGAGTTCTTAACCTTAACCCAGGCCCTCTGGGCACTCTGGTGAAGCCAATGGACTCCTTTTCAGAATAAGATTTTTTAATACACAAAAATACATATAATTACAAGGGAAACAAACTATATTGAAACATAATTATCAAAAAATAAAAGTTCCAAGTTTAAGGAGTGCCTCCCTGCCCCCCCCCCATCCTGGACACCAGGTTAAATACTCCTGATGCCAAAATAAACTATTGTATTATTAACAGTTTAAACAAACTATGTTTAATTAAACATGTTCCAAACTTATTTCAGAACTACCAGGAATCAAAAGGAAATTATTTCTTTGAATAGAATTCAAAATACCCTAACTCCAAGAAAAGTTAAAAATCACTCATTGGGGCCATCTTTTGCTACTGCACTAGAAAATCAATGAAATATAAAAAATATATATAAAAGACCATACAACATAAAAACTATTAAAAATTCATCACAGAGTGATACAGAAACACTGAGGCAGATATGGGCACATTAAAAGAAAACACCCTCAAGATAAACAGAGAGGGATGGCGGCGTAGAAGCAGCAAAGCACCACAGCTCCCACACAAACACGCTAAAAAACTCATAAAATGGGACGCTAAACAGATTTTCAAGCTCCAAAACTCTCCACAAGACAGAAAGCACTACAGGCAGCGCAGCAGGCAGGGCTC
>JAQQSW010011366.1:0-12777 GCA_028646575.1 Pseudocheirus occidentalis
GAGAATGAGAGGAGGGGTGATGGAGGGAAGGGTGGTGTGGGGGGAGGGGTGGGGGAAGCAGACATCTCAGTAAAGGGACAGGTACAGGGTAGAGAACAAAACAAGGAGGGGTGGGGTGCAGGATAGGAAGGAGGGACATACAATTAGCCTCTCAGAATTTGCCCACCATGGAGATGCCCTGTGTAATTAAACAGGCACAGCCTGTATTGAATTGCAGCTCTGCCCAGGGGAGGAATTACAAGAATCTAGTATTTAAAGCTATCCAATCAAATGCAACTGGGAAATAATACATTCAGGAACGGGAGCAGGGAGCTCCTCCCTGCCCTGCTAGAAAGCTAGAGGGATGTTGGAGGAGGGGATAAAAGGGAACAGATTGTGGGAGGGGCCTTACAGTGGGATCAATGTTCTGGGCTGGGGAGTAGGGGCAAAAAGGGGAGAAAATATGTAACTCAAAACCTTGTGTAAATGAATGATATAACCAAGAAAATGAATTAAAACAAAAAAAAGAAAGGGCTGTTACATCAGGGTGAGTGAGAGTGGAGTACAGTCTAGTGCGGAGCACACCCAATCAAACCAGGAGTAGACCTTGTATAGTATTCTGACCCATCTGCCCACAGATGCTAAGAGGTGAGAAAACTGCTCAGAAGGAGATTATAGAAGTCCTTTTGCTGCCACTTAGGACAGGATTCCCTGTATTTATATCTAAGTCAAAATCCTGGGTCTCATTCCCAGGGCAAGGAGGAGAACTGGCCCACCACAGCTTTTGACTACAGTGGAGTTAGGACTCTGGTCACACTTCCATGGTAGAAAAGAATGCTTGTGGTCAACCACATAGCAGAAAACAAGTCAGGGGAGCAGTAAATATAATTCTCCTTAGATCATTCTGCCTTGGAAGAATCTAAAACTTAACGGTTTCCAGAACCATCTCTAAAATTCAGGCGCAGCAAATTAAACAAACAAACAAAAATCCAACCTGAATCTTGGAACAATACATCTTCCACTCTGTAAGCATGTAGATAAAATTCAAGAAATAGGCTGGAAAAGGGAACAAACAGCAGGAAATATCCTGACAGTGTAAAGTTATTTTTGTGACTGGAAAAACCAAAATGCACTCAGAAGAAAACAAGAAAATAAAACTTCTATATGCAAAGCATCAAAGAAAAATATAAATTGGCTTCAAGTCATGGAAGAACTAAGAATTGATTTTTAAATTCAAGTAAGAGAGGTGAATGAAACATGAGAAGACAACTTAGCAAGATGCAATAAAATCATGAAAAAGAGTCAACATTATGGTAAAGGATGCACCAAAAAATAAAATAAAAAACACTTTAAAAACCAGAATAGGTAAAATGGTAAAAGAGTCACAAAATTGCAGTGAAGAGAAAAATGATTTGAAAAGCAGATTTGGCTAAGGGGAAAGAAATATACAAAAATTCACTGAAAAGAGGAATTACTTCAAAAGCAGAATTGCACAAATGAAAAAAAGGGTACAAAAACTCACTGAAAATTTCTGAAAGATAATAATTCCTTAAAAATTACAGTTAGGCAAATGGAAGTTACTGACTTTCTGAGACAGCAAGAAACAACAAAATAAAATCAAAAGGAGGAAAAAACATACAAGACAATGTGAAATATCTTATTGGGGAAAAAGCTGACCAGTAAAATAGATCCTGGAGGGATGATTTAAGAATTATTGGACAATCTGAAAGTCATGCTCAAAGAAAGATCCCAGACAGTATCCTTCTAGAAATTATGAAGGAGAACTGCTCTGATACTCTAGAAACAGAGGGTAAAATTGAAATACCAATTACCTCCTCAAAGAGATCCCAAAATGAAAATTCTCAGTTACATTATAGACAAATTCCAGAGCTCCCAAGTGTGATGTTAATGGAATCAGAAGATCTTCCATGCCCCTTATTATAGTCATTTAGTAAACAGGCACTTAGCACCTTGCTTCAAGTTAAACACTTAGTAAATAGGCACTTAGCACCTCACTTCAAGTTAACTCGTTGGGAGTAGTTAACACCTTAACAAGAAGCTGCAGAACAGGGAGGAGCTATACTGTATTTAAGGAAGAGAACCAGCAGGACTTTCCCTAAGTCACCACCTGGAGACTGCACCTTTTTGCTGAGATCTTCCTTCTCTAACTTTTACCAAGAACTTTCAAGAACCAGGCTGAGGAACTATGGTGAGTGAGAGAGGGATCCCTGCTTGAGGGAGCCTGTTCTATTGTGAAAGCTTGAGAATGTGGGTGTTCACTGAATTAACCTTGTGTATCAACTTTGTGACTACTATAATGAGTTCAGCTTTCTGGTTCTGGGACTTGTCTTTCTGGTTCTGGGACTCAGTTTTCTGGTATCTGAATAAAGACTTTGGTTCTGCCTTTCATGTGGAGCGTTTGCTACATTTTGTGATTCACGACTGTACCAGCAGATTCATAACCACCATGGGTGCTGTGAATATTGCATTATTGATACACCAAGTCAAGGAGAAAATATTACAAGCAGTCAAAATGAAACAATTCAAATATTATGGAGCCAAATTAAAAACAACATTATCAGTTTCTGCAATAAATGTTCAGTGGGCTTGGGATATTATATTCTAGAATGCAAGAAAGCTAGGACTATAACCAAGAATCCTCTGCAAAGCAAAACTGAATATAGTTTTTCTGGGTATAAAAATGGATTTTCAATGAAATAGAGGACTTTAAAATGTTACCATAAAAAGACCAGAGCTGAATAGAAAATTGAACTTTCAAATGCAAAACTCAAGAGAAGCAAAAAAGGTAAAGAGGAAAGAGAAATTATAGAGGATTGAATAATGTTAAACTGTTTACATTCCTACATGAGACAATGATAATTATAACTCCTAAAATCTTTTTAAAAAATTATTATTAGGACAGCTAGAAGGAATATGCATTGATAGAGGGAATGAGTGTGAGTTTAATATGATGAGATGATTATATTAAAAATTAAGAGGAAGGGAAAAAGAATGCATTGGCAGAAGGGAAAAGGTAAAGGTAGAATGGAACAAATTGACATAAAGCAGGCATGAAAGAGCTTTTATTAGAAAGGGGAAGATGGGTGAAAGGGAGGGACATGCAACTTCCTCTCATCAGAATTAGCTCAATTGGGTATACAAATCTGGTTTATCCTCCAGGAAGGGAAGGGAAGAGGATGAGAGAATAGAGCTATGTGGGGTTCTCATAGAAAGGAGGGCAGATTGAGAAAGGTACACATCAGAAGCAAACCACTTTTGAGAATAAAGAGAAAAAAAGAGGGGGATGAGGGAGAATGATGAACATGGAGGGAAATAGGAAGGAGGGAAACTCATAGTAATCACATTTGTGAAAGAAAATACAGCAACTCAACTTATTTCTCAAATATATAGAGAGCTGAGTCAAATTTATAGATATAAAATCCATTCCTCAATTAATGAATGGTGAAAGGAGATGAACAGGAAATTTTCAGATGGTGTAATCAAAGCTATCTATAGTCATATAAAAATGCTCTAAATCACTATTTATTAGAGAAAAAGAAATTAAAATAGCTCTGACTTACCATCCTACACTTATTAGATTGAATATAATGACTGAAAATTAAAATGACACATGTTGAAGAGAATGTGGTAAAATTTAGACACTGATGCACTGTTGGTGAAGTTTTATTATGATTTAACCATTCTGTAGAGTAACTTGGAATTATGTTCAAATGGGTTATAAAGTCATGCATACATTTTGACCAAATAATATCAGTACAAGGTCTGTATCTCAAAGAGATTAAAAAGGACCTATATGTACAAATTTATGAATAGCAATGCTTTACATGGTGGCAAAGAATTGGAAATTGAGTGGATGGCCATCAATTGAGGAATACCCAAGCAAGTTTTGGCATATGACTGATAGAATATTATTGTGATGTAAGAAATAATGAGCAAGATGCTCTCTGAAAAGACTGGAGAGATTCTTGTGAAAATTATGCTAAGTGAAATGAGCATAACCAGAAAAATATTATACACTGTAACAACAATATTACGTACAGCTGTGAATGACTTGACTGTTCTCAGCAATACAATGATGTGAGAAAATTTTGAAGATTTATGATGAAAAATGCTATTTATCTTTGAAAAAAAACTGATGGAATCTGAATTCAGATGAAAACATACCCTTTCTTATATTTTTAAAAATTTTTTTCTTTTACAATATGACTGACATGGAAATATGTTTTGTATGACTACACATGCATAATTTACATCCAATTCCTTCTTTCTTTCTCAATGAGATGACATGGTAGGGAGGGTGGAATATATTTCTATTAGATGTGTTTTATGTATATTTGTGAGGTTTTGAGCCCTAAAATTTGTTTAGAGTTGTATTCTGTGGGTATTGAAGGTGGCTATGTGGGAGCTGCGGAACCTTGCTGCTTCTATGCCACTGTCTTGGCTCTGCCCCTCAAAAAAATTTTAAATATTTAAATATATATATATGTATATATGTATATATATTTATATATACATATATATGTCTATGTATATGTATGTATATTCCTTTCCTAAGCCAAATTCAATGAGAGTAAATGAAAGTAAAGTTGTAACAGTTATCCCTTCCCTCTTCTATATGGGATGATTAACCCCAATTTATCTCTCCCTGTCTATTCTCAGTCTAGTCTTCCCCCAACTCAGAATTTAACCTTTTAAAGTATCATCCCTTCCTATTCAATTGATCCTGTACCCTCTATGTACACAAATACACACATGCTCAGATATGTGTTCATACACATATATACCCTCCTTTATAGACATATGTGTATGCATACACATATATGTTTGTATGCATATGTATATGTATTTGTCTATATATGTGTGTGTATGTATATATGTATGTGTGTATGTATGTGTATATATATATATACACAATAGTCCTATCATTTAACCTATCCTCTGACTAAGAAACATTTCATAAGTTACTATTATCATTTTTACATATTGGAATGTAAATAGTTCAACTTTGATAAGTTCAAAATTGTGATTCCTCTCCCATGTTTACCTTCTCATGCTTCTTGTGTTTGAATGTTGAATTTTCTGTTGAGTTTTGTCTTTTTTTTTTCAGCAAGAATGCTTGAAAATCCTCCAAATCACTGAATGAACATATTTTCCCCTAGAAGATTATACTCAATTTTGCTGGGTAGGTGATTCTTGGTTTTAATCCTAGTTCCCTTGATTTCCAAAATATCATATTTCAGACCCTTTTATCCCTCAGTGTAGAAATTGTCAGATACTGGGTTATCCTACTTGTGTTTTCACAGTATTTAAATTTCTTTCTCTTGGTAGCCTGTAATATTTTCTCCTTGATCTGGGGATTCTGGAACCTGGCTATAAGACTTCTAGGAGTTTTCTTTTGGGGATCTTTTTCAAGAAGTGATCAATGAATTCTTTCAAGTTCTATTTTGCCCTCTGATTCTAAAATATCGGGGCAATTTTCCTTGAGAATTTCTTGAAGGATGCTTTCTAAGTTCTTTTTTTGATCATGGCTTTCTGGTAGTCCAATAATTTTTAAATTGTCGCTCCTGGATCTTTTTTCCAGGTCAGTGGATTTTTCAAGGAGATATGTTACATTACCTTTTATTTTTTCATTTGTTCATATCTGTTTAATAGTGTCTTGATTTCTCATGAAGTCATTTGCTTTCATTTGCTCCACTCTAATTCTGAAGGGATTATTCTCTTCAGAATGCTTTTGAGATTCTTTTTCCATCTGGCAAATTCAACTTTTTAAGGCCTTCTTCTCCTCATTTGCTTGTTGGGCCTCTTTTGCCATTTGAATTAATTTGTTCTTTAAGGTGTTATTTTCTTCAGTCAGGTTTTTGACTCTTTTTTCATGATTTTTTCACGTCATTCTCATTTTTCTTCCCAATTGTTACTACACTTCTCTTATTTGGTTTTCAAAGTCCTTTTTAAGCCAATATACGGCTTGTAGGCAATCTTCATGTTTCTTGGAAGCTTTTGGTATGGGAGTTCTGACTGTGTTGTCTTCCTCCCATTCCATGCTTTGAGTTACGTTACTGTTCTTACTTTGCTTCCTTTTCCTACTCATATTGGCCAGTCAGTTAACTGATTGATTTTTAGCTCTGTGGAACTCTGCTTCCAGTGGGGAAAGCTCTGTCCCAAATCACTGGGGATTTCACAGCTGCCGGAGCTATTAGGGGGCTGCTGCAGCCCCCATCAGCTTTGGCTTGCTGAAAGTGCACCCTTGTACCATCACCCAAGACCACAATCTGGATCTAGGCCGCTCAACACAAGAGCACTTGGCCTCTGATCAATAGTTTGGCCCCCCCTGCAGTCTGCAGGCCAGGAGCTGTAAAGCAGCCTGGTTCAGGCAGATGCCACTTGTACTGCTTGTGCTCACTTCTGCTGCTTCCTTTCCCTGGGGCAGACAACTTTTCTTCCCCAAATTTAGCTGAATCCCACTGATATTTCTCTTGGTCTTTATTTCTCCTGGCTTGATAAATCTGGAAATTGCCACACGTGCCGCTGATCTGCTCTCGTGAAGACTCCAGCTGTATCTCCTCCTTACCAGCCTGGGGCCATGCTGTGGTTTCAGGCTGGGCTGGTTTTTGCTCCCAGCCTGCTGTCATTAGACCCACCTGCTGAGCTGCCTTCAGTGGGAGATGTTTTCTGTATTTTTGTGAGCTTTTGAGCCCTTAAATTTGTTTAGAGTGGTATTTTGTGGGTATTTAAGGTGGCTATGTGGGAGCTGTGGAACTTTGCTGCTTCTATGCTGCCATCTTGGCTCTGCCCCTCAAGCAATATTTTTAAATGCCAAAATTGTTTTCACATGTAATAGGGGAAAATAAAATATTAAAATAAAAGTAGAATGATCTATATTTGGTTCCTCTTCAATGAGAACCTTCAAACAATATCTGAATATCCATCTGTTGTTTAGGTTGTAAGTGAGTGTGTATGTATGTGTATAGGTAACTGTCTTTTCTGGACATGGAGTGGATTAGATGACTTATGTTCTGGAATCATATGATTCATTTTCCCCTCAGTTTTCTTATTTTTTGTTTGTTAATGAATACTGCTTAAATTTCTCCCAATATACAGAACCCCTATAATAAGAGCTTTATGATTCCCAAAAGACAAACATTTTTTCACAACAAAAAATCATTTGTTTGACAATCTTAGAAAATTATTTTGTCATCAACGTTCAAGTCAGTTCTTAAGCTGTTATATGAGGGTCTGAAGAGGTTATCTTAAATGGTGAGCTAGATTGTACTTTATCTTCAGCAGCTCCACGAGAAGTTAAAAAACAATCAATCAACTGTTTTGCCCAAATAAGACTATTTGCATGCCTTTATTTTTCTCATTAATTAAATGCAGAGTGCTATTGTTGTTTTCTTTTAAAATATTCCATCATTTATTTTTGCCGTTGAAGAGATACATGTTCAGTAACATCTAAATAATCAGATTGAGGGATCCTCCAATCATGATGAATTCTGTTTTTTCCTTGGATGTTTGTGTATACCTGCCTATTAGAGCAGTATTGAATCACACACTTCTACTAACTGACTCTGCCAGACCTTATGTTTTAAGCCTCTTTTCACTTCAGTGTTTTTCTTCCTAAACAGTTTTAACCTTAGAAACAGAATAATGACATCCTTCCTATAATAGGAAAATGTTTCCTAAAATTACTACAGAGATTTTCTCCTGATTTATTTTCAACAAATCAGAGGCAAGTGACTTCTTCTAACCCTTGTCTTTTGCCCTTTGACTTTTGTAACCTGGCTAAAGAGCAATCCCAGGATCAAACTGTCAGCAAAACTGTATTTGATATGTTTATTTTTATTTATTCAGGTCCACTTGATTTTGTTTACTGGATTGAATATAGACTTCTACATTCCCTCATGATTAGAAGCAAATACTAGAGTGTTTAGTAAGGACCTATTCTTATGAATGATGGCCACTTGTAAGTAAGAATTAGTTGAGAAATTCAGGGTGTCAAGAAAAAAAATCACGTTAGATAGTAGAGGGAAGCTGCCATCATCATCTGATAATTCAATGATTAAGAGGGGAGGGAAGAGTTAGAAAAGATATTGTTGTCATTCTGAAAGGTCCTTTCTACAAAAATACAGGAAACAATCTGTGTCAGTCCACTTCTAAAGAAAAGAAAAACAATTGCTGAACAATCATAAGACGGTTCCCAAAGGAAGCTTAAGGCTTACAATTTCAAGGGCTGCAATCAATTCCATATACTTTGACCAGTTGTTCCTACCATCTGTTCTGTTATTTTTTCTTAATGTTTATAGATTTAAGCCTCATCAGTCAATAAAGTGATAAGAAAATCTTTGTTACACCTTACCCTACATTAGACACTTAAGAGGATACAATATTTTTTAAATGACCCCCATTTTTAAAGAGGTTGTAGACTGAGGGATAAAACTAAATTAAATAAATAAACTAAAACAAATTAAATAATGTGAGAGTAATTAATCACCCAACTGTATGGCATTTATTGTTAGCCTGTTTTACTTCTTACCTTGTGGAATTTTATGAAACTTATTAATGAATATGAACAAGCACAATAATGTTAGTTAAAACATAACTTATTATCAGTTAGATTCACAAATGTTAAAAGTAAAATCATAGGAAAATTCTTGAATTGGTAATCAGATAGATTCTGGGTGAGGTCACAGTGTAGAAGTGTGTCATGCCCTTCACAGTAGCAGCTGTATTGTTGATTTGATCATCAATCAAGACAACTCATTTGAACTCCCCAATCTCTGTTTCATTATCTATAAAACGAGGACTTTGTACTAGGTGACCTTTTAGATTTCTTCTAATTCTAAGTCTATGGTGCTATGATCTATGATCTTACTGCAGTGCTACAGATATTGATGTCATCAAAGAGTTTGATTGATTTTCTTTTCTTTCTATTACATTTATTAGTTGTTCCAGCAATATATAAACACAGGAAGTGTGGATGGTTGACTCATACTTTGAAAGATGGATTAGTGCAAACACAATCATAGCTCCAAATACCAAAATAAGATATACTGTATACATTACTGACTGAGATGTCAGAGTGAGGGAGAGTTTGCTTAACAAAATGTCTATTGCTATTTGGGAGCATTAATTTACTTAGCTGTTAATTTTTTGTTGTTGTAGTATATATGGGATATATGTAATATATGAATATAATACACATATTGTACATATACATGTATGTATATATATATATTCATACACATATTTATGCAAATAGTGACCTATTATGAGTGACCATTATTGGTTAGGCAGAAGCTTTATTTATGGGTTTCTAAAAAATACATGTATAATTTAATAACATGAATTAACCTTAATAATGGATATTTTGTATTACAATATTGGGTTTATTTCTGATTACAATGCAATTAACTTCCTACTCAAAACAAGGAAGCAGTTGCCATGCCCCTAATTTGAATGAAATGGATTTCCTTTTCCAAAAAAATTAAATGGACCAAATTATATTCCCCAAAATACTTTCATGGGTCCCTTAAGCATAAAGTGATTAGCTTTCAGAAGAAAAAGAAATGTCAGCGCTGTTCCTTAATGAATTAATCAATTATATAGGTCAGCATTTGTCTCATTCTTTGAAGGCACACTTGGAGACCAAAGTGATTTATTTACATATATCATTTTATTTCATCTCTCAAATGTATGTGTTTGTACTGCTTTACCATGACTTTTAAATTTAGGAATAGGATATACTGAAAAATGACATCATGACAAAGGAAATTTGAAAAGTAATGTGAGCTACAAGATACTAAAGAAGAAATGAGTTTGTATATGTGTATCTATGTCTTTACTAGGGAAGAAATGTGCTCATGAAATAAACTACATGCATAAAACTCACTCTTAAAGCACTTAAAAAGAACATTTGTTTCTCTATTAGTTTTTGGAACTATATGTATGTATGTATGTATGTATGTATCCTTAATTGATCAGAGGTAATTACACATTATGATATTTGTCCTCCAAGTGCCTTCATTTATAGAAGTATGTTCCTTTCTGAAGCAGTGCTTTGGTTAAGTTTATTGGCTGTTTCAATTACGTCTTCTATATCTGGCTTTTGCTTCTCTTTTAATTGGGATTGCACCTAGCAAAAAAGACAAAAATCCTGAAGCAAAGTGCTAAGTAATGGTCTTTTCTTTTTTTTTAAGATACACAAATCAGTGTAGTTCACCAAAACTGGTCTGACAAGATATAGCCATAGGTTTTAGAACATGAAGAGGTATTGGAGATCATAGAGTTCAACTTATTGATGAGGAATTTGAGGCCTAGAGAAATGCGATAATTGACCAAATATTATATGCTACCTGCCTCAATTGACTAGAGGGCCTTGAAGGTCCTTTCCCGGTTAAAATCTATGATCCAATGACACTCTTTGAATTAACATTAACCATGTTACCATTAACATTACTTATTTCAGTTAATTTCTTTTCAGAAAAAGAATGAAAGGATAAAATTTACCTCGTAAGTAATGCAGCTGCGGGCCAACAGTGGGCGTCTGGGTTGTTCAGGAAAGACCAGATCCTTTGGTATGAGGCCTTATTGAGCCTTTTTCAGGGCTGCTCACCTTTGTTGTCCTCCTACCCTTCACCTCTCACCTGTGGCTCCAAGAAGCTATAGCATATGCAGAGGTGTATCAGCAATGCAGCATTCACAGAGCCTACAGTAACTATAATTATGCTGATATGGTTATTAATCACAAAATGTAACAGGCTCTCTACATGAGAAATATAGTCAGAGCATTTATTCAAGTACCAGAAGACTGAGTCCCCAAACCAGAAAGTCAAAGCTAACACAGTAGTTATGAAGTTGGCACATGTAGTTAAAGCAGTAAATATCCACGTTCTCAAGTCTTCAAAACAGGACAGGTGACCTCAGGCAAAGGTCCTCCTCTCCTCACTCAGGGCAACTGCTCAGCATCCAGGCAGCCTTGTGCCCAGCACCTCCGGCCCCTCCACAGTTCTCCTCCCTGGCATTCCTCAACAAGAGTCCTTAGCAGAGATTCTGACTGGCTCAAAGAAAAAGGAGTTCGCACTGCTGCTGCTGCCACCACTGCGGCTGCCACTGCTACCAGCCACCAGCATGGATGGTAGCTTGGTTCTGGCATTCTCTTGCTCCACCCCTTCCTGCTATATCAGGAACTTCCTAAGTTCAAGGGGCATGGAAGATCTTTAAATCTCAGTACCATCACAAGAGGCCACATCCCAACAAAACCATTTCAGCAGACAGCCTTGACCCATGTTGAAGCTAACCAAAAGAACTCAGACACACTGAAAAGTTAGGGGGATGTCTACCCCAAGCATGTGAAGACTTTTCTTTAGAGTAGTGTTTCTCAATCTTCCTAATGCTGTGACCCTTTAATATAGCTCCTCATGTTGCGGTGACCCCCAACCATAAAATTATTTTCATTACTACTTAATAGCTGTAATTTTGCTACTGTTATGAATCTATCTGATATACAGGATGTATTTTCATTGTTACAAAGTTGAGAACTGCTGCCTTAAAGGAATGGGTGGATGAGAAAAGTTTGTTTCAACAGCCATGAAGATGGCTGAAGCAAGTGCTGTAAAACTCTTAGAGCATGATCAGTCATCAATGATGTCAAGGTCATTAACTTAATTCCAGGTTATTAACAGTCATTTTGACTTTTGTCCTGCCACTGAACTTTCAGGGACTCTGGAAGGGAGAGTGAGACTGACAGCTCTTCATAATTCTACCACATATAAATCCAGTTCATATGCAAGTCAAGATATTACCCTATGATGTCATTGGTTCTCATAAAATATTTAGGACAAATTACATATATGTAAATATATGTATATATTTATGTACACAGAAACAAACATAAACATGTATATATGGAGAGAGAGAAACTTTCTCATGGATTCCAGATTAACATACATACATACATGCATGTATGCATGCATACGCACATATATACACAGGCATATATGAGTGTATGTGCCTGTATATATGTCTGTGTCAGTTCTAGCCTTATTCTAATAGTGCTTTTTCTACAACTGGCTAAAATACATATTTGAGGGGAGATTGGAATGGAGGATTTGACTTCCTAAATTAATAAATCCATCATCATAAAACTTAAAATTCATCATGTATTAAATGGTATATAATTCAACTGATTGAACAAAATGCATGTGTTGTAATAATGGTGCCAGCTTACATATCTTTTTTATTTGTTTTCTTGTTTACACTATTCATTTTCATTACATTTTTGAATTACACATTTTCTCCCCATCTTGCCCCTGCCCCGATCCTAAAACAGCAATCCCACTGTAAAGCCCCTCCCCTGCTCTGCTCTCTTATTTTCTGGTAGGGCAGGGAGGGTCTCCCTATGCTAGCCCCTGTGTATCTTAATTCCTAGTTGCAGGTATTGCAGAAATTCAAATTCTAGATGCTTTCAATTCCTCCCTTGTCACCCGCCTCCCCTGGAAGGACACTTAGTTCAATACAGGCTATGGATGTGTGATTATACAGGACATCTTAATAGTGGACATATTGTGACAGTGATCATCTGTCTCTCCTTCCTATCCCTCCCCCCCAACCCTTGATCTGTTCTCTACACTGTCCCTGTCCGTTTACCGAAGTGTGTGCTTCCAGCATCCCTCCCCCAGACTCTGCCCTCACCTCCGTCTTCCGCCTCTCATCCACATGCCCCCTACTCTCCTGTGTGGCATGATGCCCAGTTTAGAGTTCATGCCATTTCTTCCCTAAGCC
>JAQQSW010011367.1:0-12776 GCA_028646575.1 Pseudocheirus occidentalis
GATGTAAACAAGAAAACAAATAAAATTTATTACATTTAAAAAAAGCTAATTGGACAGAAGACCAAAAAGAATTTCTAGAAGTCTGTAACACAAAGAGATCATAAAAATGGGAAAAGGATCCATGTATACAAAAATATTTATTGATGCTCTTTTTGTAGTGGGCAAGAACTGGAAAATGAAAAGATACTCATCAACTGGGAGATGACTGAACAAGTTGTGGTATATGAATACTGTTGTTTCATAAGAAATGATAAACAGGTAGACTTAAAAAGACCTGGAAAACTTTAAATGAACTAATGCTAAGTGAAGTGAGCATAACCAGTAAAACACTGTAAACACTAATAGCAACATTATGGAATTACTTCTTCTTAGTAATGTAAGGATCTAAAACAACTACAAAAGATTCATGATGAAAAAATGCTATCTATATCCAGAAAAAGAACTATGGAGTCTGAATGCAGATCAAAGCATATTATTTGCTCTCTCTCTCTCTCTCTCTCTCTCTCTCTCTCTCTCTCTCTCTCTCTCTCTCTCTCTCTCTCCCTCTCTCTCTGTCTCTCTCTCTGTCTCTCTCTCTGTCTGTCTGTCTCTCTCTCTGTCTCTCTCTCTGTCTGTCCCTCTCTCTCTCTGTCTTTCTCTCTGTCTCTGTCTCTCTTTCTTTTTCTTATTTTCTTCTTTCTTGTGGTTCCTCCCATTGTTTTTAATTCTTCTTTACAACATGACCAATGTGAAAATATGTTTAATATGAATGTATATGTATAGCCTATATTAGATTGCAGGCCATCTTGGGCTGAGGGGAAGGGGGGAAGGGTTGAAAATTTGGAACTCAAAATCTTGTGGAAGTTAATGTTGAAAACTAAAAAAATAAATTAATATTTTAAAAAATTGTTATAAAAGTTAAAGAAATAAGAATGACAGAGGGAAAAGGGGGGAAAGAATGAGAGTTATGAAAGAAAAGCATAAAAGAACAGCTTAGCAAAAGAGGCATAAAAATTCTCTAAGGAAAAGAGCTCCTTAAAAAGTAGAACAGGTCAAATGGAAAAAGAAGCACAAAAATTCATTGAAAAAAAGAACTCCTTAAAAAACAGAAGTGTCCAAATGGAAAAAGAGATACAAAACTCCCTGAAGACAATAATACCTTAAACATTAAAATGGGAATGTGGAAGTTAATGACTCCAGGAGACATCAAAATATAATAAAACAAAGTCAAAAAGAATAAAAAAGGTAGAAGAAAATGTGAAATATTTCATCAGAAAAGCAACTGACCTGGATAAGATCAAGGAGAGATAAAAATCTGAAAACTGTTGGACTACCTGAAAGCCATGATTTAAAAAAAAAAGTCTAGACATCATACTTTAAGAAATCATCTAAGCAAACTGCCCTAATATCTGAGATCTAGAAGGTAAAATAGAAACTGAAATAATCTGCCAATCACTTCCTGAAAGAAATCCCAAGATAAAAAATCCCAGGAATATTATAGACAAATTCCAGAGCTCCTAGGCCAAGGAGAAAACATTGCCACCAGTATAATTCAAGAAAAAATAATTCAAATATACTGGAACCAGAGTCAGGATCACCCATCATTTAGAAATTTCCACATTAAAACAGAAGAGGACTTATAGTGGAAGATATTCTGGAAGGCAAAGGAGCTAGCATTACAATCAAGAAAAACCTACCCAATAAAATGGAATGATCTTTTAGGGAAAAAAGTGGAAATTTAATGAAATACAGAACTCTTAAATGCTCCTGATGAAAATATAGAAGACCATATTTAAACACAAGATTCCAGAGAAGCATAAAAAGGTAAATATGAAAGAGCAATCATAAGGACTCAATAAAGTTAAACTGTTTACATTCCTGTTTGGGAAGATGATGTATGCTAACTCCCAAGAGCTTTGTTGTTATTAGGGCAGTTAGAAAGAGTCAACATGGACAGAGGCATGAATGTTAGTCAATTATGTTGGGATGATCTCAAAAAAAAGTTGTAGAAAGAGGGATGTACTAGGAGCAGGAGAAAGGAGAAATGAAATGGGGAAATTTTTCTCATATGAAAGAGACATGCTAAGAAGACCTTTTACAGTGAAGGGGGAAAGAATGGAGTAGGGAGTGGTGAGCAATACTCGAACCTTATTCTCGTTGTTTACCACCCCCTACCCCATCCTCACACCTATCAAAAATGACAAATGTTAGAGGCAATGAGGGAAAATAGGTACACTAATAAACCATTGGCGGAGTAGTGAACTGGTCCAACCATTCTGCAGAACAATTTGGAACTATTCAGAAAGGGCTTTCTAACTTTACATAACCTTTGGCCTAGCAATACTACTATTAGATCTATACACCAGAGAGAACAAAGAAAAAAGGAAAAGCATCTATATGTTTATCTATCTATCCATCTGTCTATCTATCTATCTATCTATCTATCTATCTATCATCTATCTATCTATCATCTATCCATCATCTATCTATCTATAACATATATGTATATATATACATATATATGCTACAAAAATATTTATAGCCACTTTTTGTGGTGGCAAAAAATTGGAATTGAGAGGATGGTCATCACTTGAGAATGGTGGAACAAGTTGTGGTATATGATTGTGTTGGAACACTATTGTGTTATTAGAAAGGACATGGGAGGTAGTTTCAGAAGAATCTGGGAAAACTTATATGGCCTGATGCAAAGCAAAGTGAGAAGAACCAAAAGATCACCGAGCAGAGTAATAGTAATGTTGTAGTGATGATCAACTGTGAAAGACTTGGCTACTCTGAACAAGACAATGATCCAAGACAGTTCTAAAGGACTTGTGATGGAAAAGATGTTATCTATCTCTAGAGAGAGAACTGATAAACTATGATTGTAAACTGAAGTATAATTTCTCACTTATTTTTTTTGCTTTTATTTTTTGGGCCATATGGCTAAGATAGAAATGTTTTCGTGATTTCACGTGTACAACTGATAATTATTTTTCTTGGCTTCTCAATTTCTGGGAGAGGAAGGAGAGAACTGGGAACCCAAAATTTAAAAAAATGCTAAAAATAAATTATATATATATATACATATATATATATAAAAGAAAAGAAACATCACAGACTCAAAGTTGTGAAGGACTTCAGCAGCCATCTAGTTAAACTCATATTCAGTACATTGTTAAAGCAGCCAGGCATAGTGGCAAACACCTACAATTCTTGCTTCAGAGGAACCTGGGGCTGATGGATCACTTGAGTTCTGGAGTTCTGAGAAACATTCAGACAAAAGTTGATGACATCAAGTTAAACCCAGGGGAATAGAAACTAGTAGAGAGCGCCTACTGCAAACTAGCCCTAGCTGGAAAACAGGGCAAATCAAAGCTTTTGTTCCAATCGTTAGTGGAGTCTGGCCCATGAGTGGCTGCTATAATTCCAGCCTGGGTCAGGTAGGGAAAATCAGTCTTGAAAAAAGAAAGAAAAAAGAACGTTAGAATGAAAATATATGGGAAGAGGGAAATTCACTGGTGCAAAACACTTGAGTCCCTGGTAATGCTGACTCAATTAAGCAGGTATGCTACACTGGGGCCACTTCTAGTTTCTCTACCAATCAATCAATCTATTGATCAACAAATCAATTTTTATTAAGGGCCTAAAATGTGCTAAGTGTATATTAGTGTTAAACCATGGTCATTGGCACCAATCTGACTAGACAGGATGCCTTTTACAATACCTGTATATTTTCCTGAATAGATTTATTTAATGCCACTTTGGGGGAATAGCCATGAAGAGACAGCTGACTCTGAAAAGCTAATAGAGTTTCAGAAATGCTATAGACCCATAAGTACAGTTTGGTTCTTATTAATATTTTGCCTCTAAGAAGCAACAAGAAGAGATCGGATAGGGCCAACTTATTAAATTAGGGTTTCTCAAATGTTTTATTCTTTGGACCTCTTTTTCATCCTTAAAAGTTATTAAGGACCCCTAGCCCCAATGAGTTTTTAATTTACATGGGCTCTATCTATCAATAGTTACCACATGACTTTAATTCTCAGTATTGTTATGAAAATACTTTTGACCTCTCTAGGAACAACATTTTGAGAAAGACTGTTAATTAAATTAATTAAATTAAGAAGTTGAAAGTGGGAATTTGTTGGAGATCCAGAGTTATAACTGCTGATGGTTCATTTTTGTGCAAAAGCTTAGAGCAACAGCTTGTCCAAGTTCTGCATTAATTCATTTTTAAGGTTCTCAGGCCATCTGATCTCATTCAAATGATTAGGTATCAAAGTAGAGAGATCAATGGAGAGTTCTGGGAAAGTACACTTACTAAATAGCACCTCTCTTATTCCAGACATTATTTATTTATTTATTTATTTTTAAAAGCCCAGTATTATCACATCTGTTTTGCACATTTCCCCCCAAATTATTTCTATGAAGCATTTACGGTTCAGTCTGGGACAGATAGTCTCAGGCTCTCTTGGTTATTTATTAACACATATGAATGGTGTCATCAGAGAGATTTAAATGCCTCAGCAGGAATATTCCTGTCTAAACAAAGAGATTTCATCTTACCCCTTCAGATCCTGGGCAGCAGCCAAACCATAATGACTTTTGTGCCTGGCAAAAGAAGGGCAAAGTCAGACCAGTTATGGGCATTCTACAGGCTGCTTTCCACTGCTGGAGAGAAGTATGAAGTACTTTAGTTCACTGCTTCTGCTTCTTCTTCTTCTTCCTCTTTTTTTAGTATGTTTTTTTTTATTTTGCTTTTTGGAGGGGGGAGAGCAGGGTTAAGTGACACGCCCAAGGTCACATGACTAGTATTAAGTGTCTGAGGTCAAATTAGAACTCAGGTCCTCCTGACTCCAGGGTTGGTGCTCTACTCACTGCGCCACCTAGCTGCCCCAAGGTCACTGCTTCTTAATCTCTAAGCTCAGAGCAGTTTAATGGAAAGGGTCCATTTATTAGGATTCTTCTTCACTGACATGAGTCACCAGGCTTGATTACAATGGCTGAAAATGAAACAGGTGATATGATTATAAAGCCCTACAAGGTTTAAGAAGAGTTCTCGAACTATAAAAAAACAGGATGAATCAGTGTTATTGGAGGAAGAGTTGAATAAAAAGGTATTCTTTGCATAAGTCCTTGAAGGGTTCATAAAAATCATCTTCTAAAAGTCGAGAAAATAGTATTATGGTAAATACAGGGATGTGTTGCAGTCAGCTCCAACAGGCTTGAGAGAGCCAGCTGTTAAATTTTCAGTGTGAGTACTTAGACTTCATAAATGGGCACATGCTTCAAATCAGGCTTGATTTATTGTTTTGTTGATCATCCAGACTCAAGAAAGTGATAGAGAAAATAATAATAAAGGAGATTAAACCTTAAAGTGCGAACTATGTCTACCTTTTTCCTGGGAGAGCCAGTTATTAAACATTTACTAGTACACCACTGGACATAGATGAGATTATAACTGACCAGAAAGAGGCAGGATGGTGTAGTGGGCTAAGTGCTAGATCTGGAGCCAGATCAAATCTCATCTCTGCTGCTCTTTGTGTGACATTGGCCAAGTAACTTAAGCACTCTGGGCCTTACTGTCTCACCTACAAAATGAGGGATTTGGATTAGAACTCTAAAGTCTCTTCCAGTTTGAAATCTATCATCCTTTGATATTTTTGTTTGTCTAAATAAAGAATTGTGGACTAGCGTATAAGTTTTTGTTGTTGTTCAGTCATTATCAGTTGTGCCTAACTCTTTGTGATCCCATTTGGGGTCTTCTTGGTAAAGATACCAGAGTGGCTTGCCGTTTCCTTCTCCAGCTCATTTTACAGAGGAGGAAACTGAGATAAACAGGGTTAAGTGACTTGCCCAGGGTCACACATCTAGTCAGTATATGAGACCAAATTTGAACTCAGAAGATAAGTGTTCCTGACCCCAGGCCTAGCACTCTATCTACTACATTATGTCGTGTATAAGTAAGTTTGTGCTTATGTTTTATAAAATCATTCAAATTTGAGAATCTCAGAGTTGGAAGAAATCTTGGAGGTCATCTAGTTAAACCATATCTGAACAGGAATTTCATGTACAGTATAAATAATGTTTATATAACAATATAAGAACTCAAGGTCCACAAAAGACTTTCCTTGAACAACCCAGGTAGGTAAAACATTATTATCCTCATTTTAGAGATGATAAAAACAAGGCTCAGAAAGGGTTAAAGGTTTCCTTATGGTCACATGACTAAGAAGTCTCCATACATAAATCTGACTCCCAAGTGTAATGGGCAAATTAAATAATTAGTCAAATCAATAAATGCCTATGGGGGCTGATATTTTGAAACAGTACAATTTGATTCTTTTAATTTTGCTTGTTCCATTTTCCTGATTTTGTTTTTCCCAGCTCTTCATATTCTTGTATATTTTCCATATGGATGTTGTTAAAAATTTAATTTCATGAGATAATCTAGTGATTTTGGCTTAGAAGTACTCTAAATCTATAAGTTAGCTGGAGAGGGTACTATGATTACTGAGCCCAGTCAGGAGCAGGGACATGACTCTTTTTATTCAGTTCTTTCAATAATATTTGTAAAGTGCTTAAAATTTTTTTGTTGCCTTCTCTCCTTCCCTATTCCTGTTATGGAAATAGAAACAAATGAAGCTAGGTAAATGAGTCTACACACATATAGCACATTTTGTTATTGCAGAGTTTTTTTTCTTTCTGTCAATTTCTCTGAATTCTTAGTTGTGGTATGTAAAGATGTAGGTATTTTGTGGGTTTACTTGTATCCTCCTTCATTAAGATCATTTAGTACTTCTGATAATACTTCTTTTGACTGTTTTTGTATTCTGAAATAACACAGGGACAATTTGTGAATTGTCTGATAAATTTATAGATGTTAGCTGGTTGCTTGATATGTCCATTTAGGATAAATACCATCACTTCAAATAATTTTTCTATTACATTTCAGAAATAACTCAACTAGAACAAGTGGCTGGCAGTTCCTGGAAGTCCTGAAATGTTATGGTAGCTGACATCTAAAGAGATTCAAAGGAAGAAAAAGCTTAGCCGAGATATTGTCTGGGAAGTCAACTTGAAAACTCCCTATGCTGGGGATTAAAAGGTGCATTCAGGGAAAAGAAAGAAGAATTATCTTTGTACCATTTCTTTATATTATTAACTAGTTCTTTTAAAATAATTTTCAGAGAGGATGATCCCTAGTCCAGGAGTATTAGTGTTGTGTTCAGAGCACTCCAACTTTGGGGGTCATGAATCACTTTGGTAAGGCAGAGGATACTGTGAACCACCTATGCTCCTGAGTCTTTATCGTTGCTTACCATGTATGACACATTGCACTAGGTATTGGAAATATAAATCAAAGTAGTCCCTTCCCTTAAGGAGCTTACTCTCTATTGAAATACACATTAAATGTATAGAGTGATTGCTTTTTGTATAATTATAATATTAATAATAAGAATAATTCACATTTAAGATAGTATTTAATCTTCTTCAAAGCATTTTAGATTTACTTTTGCATTGACATAGCCTTATTCCAGTTAAGAAATCCTTGTTGACAAAGGACAGGCCATCTCTCTTATTGCTCTCAAAAGTACAGAGGATAAATCTGGAATTCATCTAGATTCTGGGTTGTAGAGTTTCTATTTTTTCTGCCATTCTCAGATCACATCTGGAATCCCATTTCCAGTTCTGGGCACAATGGTTTAAGAAAGATATTAATAAATTAGAGGATGTCCAGAGGGGGTTAATCAGGATGGGTAAGGGCACTTGAGTCCTTGTCATAGAAGAAGTGGAACCGGAAATGGTTAGCCTGGAAAAAAGATGATTTAGGAGTGAGACAATAGCTATTTTTCAAGTATCTAAGTAAGTCTTCTATAGAAAAGAAATTCTATTTGTTCAGCTGGACCCCAGAGAGCAGAACAAGGACCAATGGGTGAACATGATGGAAGGGTAAATTTAGACTTGATGTCAGTAGAAAAACAAGAATGACAAGAGTAACTCCTAACAATTAGAGCAGCCCCAAAGTACAGCAGGCTGTTTGAGGAGATAATGAGTTTTTCTACATTGGAGGTCTTTAAGTAGAGCCTGGATATGTTATAATAGGGATGCTTCTTCAAGTATGAGATAAAAATAGATGATCACTGAAGTCTCTTCCAATTCTTGGTCCTATGATTCTGTTAAAGAAGAGATTGGGGTAGAAGCAGGGCCAAGCTGGCAGATAGAGGCAGCAATCCAGCTGAATTCTCCTAACACTCCACTCCAAACAGCTTTAAACAACACCTCGAATTGAATTCTAGAGTGACAAAGCCAGCAAAAAGGTGAGTTAAGAATAAGGGGCCAGTAATCATACTTTCCACAGGATCAGATTACTTTAAGAGCACTAAAAGATTATCATTCCCAGTCTGTTCCTGAGATCCTAGAATAACACAACATTCAGTACCCCAAGAAAATAGCAAGAGGATATATAAAGATCTTCTTTCTAGAAATGCAGCAGAGCTCAGTCCTAACATCCAATTCTTAGGGAAAAGTCCAGAAGAATGAAGAAACAAAAACAGAATTCTGACATAATGAGCTTATTGGGCTACTAGAGAAGCTCAAGATCCAACTTTAGAAGAGGAGAATAACTCCAAAGCACTCACAAGCAAACCCTTAAAGAAAAACACAACTTGGGCAAAACTTCATCTAGAATTCCTGAAAAAGATATATCAAGAAAGATAAAAAGAGTTTAAAATGTTTTATAACAAAAATGAGAGTGCTTGAGGAAGTAAATGGAAAATAAGTGAGAGATATAGAAGAAAAAGTTGGAAAGGGAATTAACAGCTTAACATAGGAGGTATAGAACCTTACCTAAACAACAAACTCCCTGAAAATTAGAATGTACTAAATAGAAATCAACCACTCCATGAGGCGACAAGAAATATTAAAACAAAGTCAAAAGACTGAATATGTAGAGGAAAATGTGAAGTATTTCATAGCAAAAACAAATGACCTAGAAAACAGATCAAGGAAAAAATTAAGAATCATTGTGCTATATGAAAACTATGATAATAAAAGAGCTTGGACATATTTCAAGAAATTTCAAATCATTCACATTATTCAGAACCAGAGGACAAAATAGAACTAGAAAGAACCCAGAAGTTACCTCCTAAAAGAAATCCCAAAATAAAAACTCCCAGGAATATTATAGTCAAAATATAAGTAAAAAAAATACCACAAAGCAGTTAGAAAAAAAATAATTTAAGAACCAAGGAGCCACAGTCAGGATAATACATGATTTAGCAGACATTACTATAAAGGGATGGAGAACTTAGAATACAATATTCGAGAAGATGAAGGATATAGGATTATAGTAAGGAATAATTCACCCAGCAAAACTGAATATAACACCACAGCAGTAAAAACGGATCTTGCATGAAATAGAGGACTTCCAAGTATTCCTGATGAAAGGACCGGAGTGACATAGAAACTTTGAAGTTCAAGCAGAAGAATGAAAAGAAACATAAAAAGACAAATGTGAATGAAAAATGATAAAGGACTAAGCAGGGATAACTGCTTACATTCAATCATGAGGGGAGGCAGGATGATCAATGTATCCCTTCTGAACCTTAACATTATCAGGGCTCATAGAAAAAGTCCAAAACCTGGAAGTGGTTCTGTTACATTTAGATGATCGTGAGTAAAGAATGGAAAGAGAGAAGAAGAATAGATGGGTGGGAGGAGACAGAGGGAAAAGAAAGGAAAGCTAGAGACTCATAAAGAAACATTCTACTGACCTCCTGATTACAGGTGAAGGACTCAGAATGCAAAATGAGGCAAATATTTTTGGGGATGTAGCGAATGTGGGAAACTTTTAATTCACTGTGCATGTTTGTAATGGGTTTTCTTTTTCCTTTATTCTCAGAGCAAGGAGGAGAGCATGGGAGGGAAAAGATAATTTTCTGACTGATTAAAACAAATAAAACGTTTTTAAAAGAGTTAACTGGAGCTACCCCTGTACATGTAAGTCAAGGGGAACAATGTGTCCTTGGGTGAATTTGGGGGTAACTTTCATTTCAGCTTGAAATGAGAGACAGAATAGCCTAGTGGACAGACCTGAACTCAGTTCATATCTCAGATACTTGTAACTACGTGACTCTAATATATGCCTCATTTTTCTCCTCTGCAAAGTGATAGGAGCTGGATTTAGATACATCTAAATTTGTTTCTTAGCTCTAAATCAATGATCTTATGACTTGTGAGGAGATAGGAAAAAATTTTTGATGGGATAGTTCTTTTTTTATTTCCCCTCTCACTTTGAAGAGGGAGGAAGAGAATTATTTAGCTAATTTATTAAGTAATTATACTAAGAGACCTATTAGTCAGTCAGGAGATTTCTAAGCTTGGACTTGGAAGAATGAATAATTGAATTGCAAGGGACAGAGACTGGGGGAGGTTCTGAACAATCTGAAAAATTTCCCAATCAAACTGAAGCATTATAAAGCAGAGCCCTTTGCCTGAAGGACATCTACTAAATAGATAAACATATGATCTGTCATTTTGATGAAAGAATACAGAAAACTCCTCTGATAGGTCCTCAGTGGATGGGGTGAACTCTGAAATGCCTATGATTTGAGGCTATGGGGAGTGGACTCAATTCCAATGATGGTCTATTAAACCAAAAGCAGTGGATCCTCCTCAGAGCTCTCTTTCATGTATCTATGATCCTATAATTAAAGCAAATATCAGTCTAGATCAGGGCGGGAAACTCGCAGCCTTGAGGCCACATGTGACCCTCTAGGTCCTCAAATGCAGTCCTTTGATTGAATCCAAAGTCACAGAACAAATCTCTTTAATGTTAGGGCTTGTTCTGTAAAATTTGCACTCTGTCGAAAGGCCACACCCAAGGAACTAGAAGGCCACATGTGGCCTTGTGGCCTCAGGTTCCCCACCTCTGGTTTAGATATACATTGATGCTTAGGTTCCATCTAGAGTTCAATAGAACAAATCCCTAAACTGGAAGGGGTTAGGGAAGAAATTCTAAGAGCAAAATGGTTATACTTTTCTGGGACCAAAAATGAAATCAGATACGTGTACCTGGGATGCTTGATTTACAAGGCTATGCAGGACTATAAAATCATAGGGTTAGAGGTGTAATAGCCTTAGGTGCTATTTTGTCTAGCCTTCTCATTTTGCAAAGAGTAAATGCTAAGAGATTAAGGAATTTATCCCAAATCACATAATTAGTTACAGATTAAAGTATTTGATCTAATGTCTCTTTGCTCCCAATCTAGTACCTTCTATGTAGTGCCTTGACTGCCCCTGGATAACGATTAGTTTAGCAAGCATTGGGCCTGCTCATTCTGGGGCTAGTTATCTTTATTTTATAAGCACTTCTAATTACTTGCCCTCTTATGCTCTTGAGTTTATATAGTCTCTTCTTCTTTGTAAGCAACACCTAGAAAATGTTTGCTTCTTGTATGTAGTACCTGAATATAAAGAGGAAGAAGGGAAAGAAGGAAGTGAGCATTATATATGAGTCCTCAGAGATGGTAGCAGTGGCCAAGGAAGGAGGGCAGGTCATTAGGATTCAGGTACAACAGGTCTCTGTACTACAAGAATCAATCTAACTCATGGACTGGGAAGGTCAACAACAGGACTCCAAATGGAGGTCAGGGAAGTTTAATAATTAAGTAGTAATAGTAATATTAGCTAACATTTATATAGTACTTAATTATAAACTAAAACTAAAAGGCTAACATTTATATACAGCTTAATGTGCCAGTTGCTGTTAAGTGCTTTACAATGATCTCATTTGACCTTTAAGATGAACTAGGATGTAGGTACTATTATCATTCCCATTTTATAGATGGCAGCAGACAGAAGTTAAATGACTTCTCAGGGTCACACAACTAGGAAGTATGTGAGGCCAAAACTGAAACCCAGTTCTTCCTGGCTGCAGGCTTAGGTGAAAGCTCTGGTTCTGAAAGTCAAAAGTTCTTGGGTGATGGTCAGAGAAAGTGACCACAGGTCGTGAAGCCCTAAGGCTCAGGGAAGCAGCCTTTACACATCAATGTCTCACCGAAGAGCAGGTCTCATAAATGAACTCTTCAAGGGAACAATTAGCACATGCCAGCTAATGGGAGCTCTTTGTGTCTTGTCCGTATTTACAAGTGATCTCCTTGTGCTCTGTACATTGGCTTGAGTTCTTTTCCAATCATTTCTAGATTCCCCTAATTGGAAATTTTGCCTTACCTCCTCTGATATGTCTGTAACTCCACAGCCATGAACCTGACCCAGCCCAAGGCTATCCTGGCAACTCCACCCAATGTCTTGGCCAGTAAAACACAACTTCTTTAAGAGCTCAGCGCTTCTGGTTCTGGTTCAAGCAAGCTGTGTGACCTTAGACAAATCATTTCACCTCTCCGTTCCTCATATTTTTCTCTCTGTAAAGTGGGGCTAATAAATGCCCCACTTACTTTTTATGATCTCATTGAGGAAAAAATGAAACAATATTATAAATATTTATCTTGAAAAAAATGGCATGATACCAGTGAGGTACTAGGACAAAGCATGCAAGTGACTCATGTGTGTTTCCTGGTTGATTATTAAAGTTTTCTCAAGGTCCATGCAAAATGCCGCACCCTTCCCATTAGAGTACCTCTCCACAAGGAAATATAACTCCCATATTAGAGCACAGGAATGTCCGGCCAGATTGGCTAATTGGCTAATGCTGAGTTTGCAAAGTATCACAACTTGTCCAAATTCTCCCTTCATTTTGTGTTCCTTCTTTTAGGTCAAGAATAACTTCCTGGGCT
>JAQQSW010011368.1:0-12776 GCA_028646575.1 Pseudocheirus occidentalis
CCTCCACTTCTCTTATTTGGTTTTCAAAGTCCTTTTTCAGTTGATGTATAGCTTCTAGGCATTCTTCAATTGTCTTGGAAGTATTTGGTGTGGGAGTTCTGAGTTCTGGACTCTCTTCCTCCCGTTCCATGCTTTGAACACTCTGGAATTCAGGTCTGTGCCTGCTGATAGTCCATACTTCAGCTGATAGATGGATGGCTGGTGTAACTCCAGAGCAGAAGTGTGACCTTGGAGATGGGATTTGATTGTACCCTAAATGGATATCACTCAAGTTCAATGATCCCTAGTACCTACTGCCACTACTCAGTCAGTTAGCAAACATTTATTGAGTGCTTCTTATGTGCTAACCACTGTTAGCTTTTTTTCACTGGAATATTGCCATGACCTTAAAATATTCAGTATAGTAAAATGCTTATTTTATATTATATACCTTATAGACATGAACTCCCTAACCCTTAGCAAAGGAGTAGAAAAAATAGAAGAAAGAAAGGTAGAGAGAGGTGGAGAGAAAAAGAAAGAATGCATGTAGAGGTGGGTCTCTGGTACTTGACTCAACTCAGAGTCAGAGAAGGACAGAGGGCAAGGTCAGGCCACCCAGAAGCAAAAAGGTCTAGCGTGCAGCCCAAAAGTTACTCTCTTGTCACCTTCCAGGAGAGAGAAACTAAGCCTAATAGCATACTCAAGCCTTTTGTTCCTTAGTTCAACTCCAGAGGAAGAAGTAAGGATGGAAGGGAGTCATGAAGCTTCTAATCTCTTTATGCCTTGGAAAGAAAGGCAAAAGGAGGAGCCGGGCCAAGAATTTGCTCTCTTGTATCCAACCTGAAAAGAAGAGATAGACAGGAAGAAAGGTCAAGAGCAAGGCTCCAAAGCCCTCCCTGCTATTTCTGATCATACGAGGCCACATCAGGTCACACGCTTCACTCAGGTGCCCTCCTGCTAGGGTCCAAGGTGCTACCTCTCCTTCCCCTCATGTGTGATACAATGCCTGTCTACATGGGAAGTTCTGCCAAGAAGAGGCCATTTTTGAGTCTGACCTCAAGACTACCTCTTCAATCCAGTCCATATGACTGATTAGAAACCCCATTATTGAATCAAGAGAGCACTACCCATTTATACTAGAAAATGACTCCTTTCTTGGACTATCTCCACTGACTTAAGTAAGGAAGAGCTATTCTAAAGCTCTCTCCCCATTCAAGCAGTTTAAAGGTATCAGTTATAATCTATGATATCATCAAACAGGACACCCCATAATGGACTTGGAATGAGAAAAGTAGATTTGAACCCCGACTCTAACACTTACTAGTTGGGCAAATAATTGAATGTTCTTGAACCTTAGTTTCTACAACCATAAAATGAGAATAACTGTCTACAATCTATTTGCCTGATTAAGATGCTATAAGGAAATTGATTTGTGAATTTTTAAGTGCTACATAAATGTGACCTTATTATCATTTACTTTTGTTCTGGACAAGCACCCAAAGCCATCGACCCATGTGAAGATGCTAAGATATTATTAGAGCTATTTTAGTATATATATATAGCTTTTTGGAGGGCAGTTGGGGTTAAGTGACTTGCCCAAGGTCACACGGCTAGTTTTTTGTGTTAAGTGTCTGAGGCCGGATTTGAACTCAGGTACTCCTGACTCCAGGGCCGGTTATATATTACATTTTTTATCTACTGCAGGGAATAGTGCACATCACTCTCATCATGCCAGTTCACACAAAGGGTCTGATTGTTAATCTCTAAGTAACTGCTTAGATTTGGAAATATTGACACATATCTTGAATCAACCTGTTCATTTGTAGCATTTCATCTACTTTCACACAGAGACGTGTGTTTTAAATCCAAATAGATGATTCTGCCTTACAGTTCCTCACTGACTGAACTGTCGTTGACAGAAATGCTGGCCTGGGATCCTCAGCTATACAAATAAATCCCACAGCAGGCCCAAACAGGAAGACATTTGCCACCCAATCTCTTCCAGATGGCAGTGATGGATGGTTGTATGTTTATGTTTACCCTTGGTTTCCCAGGTGACTGATGTCCTTGTTTCTAATGACCATGTCTTAATTAGCTTTCTTTTTTTCCCTTAAGACAGGCAAGCTGCTTTACCTAACTTGGCTGGCTTAAGGCTCACAGGTTGGTACTATGTACAGCAACGTCAAGGGGACTTTGCAGTTCTCTCCAGATGTGTTAACTCTTCACCAGTAGTTGCCTTCTCTAGGCATTCCATGGGAAAAAGGCAAGTCTCCCTAGTCTGAAAAGAATGAAAGCTAAGAGAAAACAGGACTGAAGTATTAGAGATTGTGAAGGGTGACTAAACCCAGGTTTCTAGAATGTCAGTTTGTCCCTTGAGTCTTGAAATAGGTAGGCTGAGGACAAACAAAATACAATACTTCTTTGCAAAATGTGCAAAGAATTTGTGGAACTCATTTCTCCCAAGAAGCAGCACTCATTTTAAAATCACAGAATTCTAGAGTTGGAAGGGACCTCAGAGGTCATGCAGTCTGAAACTTACCCAAGGTATTAATCCCAGTTAAAATATCTCCCAGAAATGATCATCCAACCTCCACTTCAGCACCTTCATTGATTAGAAATTCATTCACTCTCCAAGGCACCTGGTTCTATTTTGGAGGTAGTTCTTAGTGGTTAGGGAGTTTTCTCTCATATTGAGTCAAAGTTTCCCTATAACTTTCACCCTTTGTCCTGGGTCTGCCTTCTAGACCCAGGCAGAACAGGTATACTCCCCTCTTCCATTCAATAATGGTTAAATATTTGAAGAAAGCAATAATGTTCCTTATTCTTTTCGTGGTTAAATATTCCCAGATCATTTAGCCAGTTCTCATTTAGGTGCACTCATGAATGATAGATTTATAATGGATTGTTAAGGGAAGCCATGAAGTTTGATGGACATTCCTAACCTTTGAGGTTTTCAAGGAAGAGAATCATGCCCTCCTTGAATATGTCCTTTAATGTCCTGTGAGAGACAGAATCTTGGGTTTCAGAAGTCATATACCTGACCTGATAAATGTAACCAATCATGATTGAACCTGTGACATTTACTCTATCTCTCATCAAGAGAAGTATCCCATGTCTTCCTTCTTCACTGAAGCAGTCAGGTTTCATTATTCATAGTGGCTTATTTCTTACCGTGAATGACAAGGAACAACGAACCTTTGAAAAACAGCCAGAAATTCTTACAGCTGCTCTCAGTAACACCCACTACACATCACACCAGTTCTCTAACCATATACCTCCTTTCCCCAGGAGATGTCATGCTCTCAGGATCAGGATCCCTCTTTTGGCTTAAGAAGATCCAAAGGGAAGAGAGATACAGCTGTTTACCGAGAACTAGTTAATGGTGACAAGACAGGAAGTAGGTTGGGGCTGTTGGAGGTCTCCTCTTGTGGAGGGTGGAAGACCAAATTATTAAAGTGATGAATGCTGAAGACTTGAAAGTCAGTATAGTGAAAGGGAAAGAACATTTAATCTGGCATCAGAAGGCTTTGGTTTACATCCTGGTTCTGCCACTTTCTACCTCTTTAATACTGGGCGTCATTGGACTCTGAGACTATGGAATAGAGCACTAGACTTGGGGTCATGAAGACCAGGCTTAAGTCTCGTCATTCATTCTTACCACCATGTGAACTTGAGTGGGTTACTCAACCTCTTTGAAACTATTTATTGGTATATAAAGTCTGTGCTAATCTGTGTAAGATGTGTATGTCCACATGAATGGTTTAAATACAGCTCTATGGGATGCATGGATATATGTACACACATATGTATACATATACATACATGTATATATGGTGTGTAAGCACTCATACATACATACATGTATGTATGAAATCTTGCCTACAAGTCTCCAAAGAAGACTGCTTTTTCTGCCTTGAGAAGAACAGAAGAGGACCTGAGCCTGGCCACTCTGTTCTCTTCTAAGGGACAGGTGTGGACAGTAATTACCTCTATATTCCCTCCTAAACACTGCTGGCCTATTGTCATGGTTAGTTATAATAAAAAAAAAAACCTTGAAATTGTCACAATCCCTTGGGGGTAGTGAGGGTGGGGTGGGGAATATATTCCAAGACCACACCCATTGGTTTGGCCCCCCTTTTCCTGCCAAATGCTGGTAACACAGAAGACTGTCACAAATCGTGAATAATGAGTAAGTTCACTTATCCATACAGATAGCAAATAGAAATTGGAGAAGTTAGAATATATGAGAAAACACAGTGAATGAATGGGTCCTCTTCTGGAAGTGAAATATCTTAGATTAATCCAAAAAAGGGCCACAATTTTACTTAAGGACATTTCCTGAAGTCTCTAAGGAGGCCAGGCAGAAGCTAGAGATGTGCTGTTTAGGAGCTGGTTATCCTTACGTGTCTGCAAGAGTCTCCTTTTCCTTCCTGAAATCAGTCCCCAAGAGAGTCTGGAACCAAGAATATCTCTCTCAAAAGCAGGTATAAAGAACGCTTTTCCTCTCTAAAACTCTCCCATTATCTCTCCACCTTACACAGGTAGGTAGCTTCAAATTAGTATTCTTTCCACCATTATGGGGATATTATGCCAAATGTTCCAGGCTCGATTGGAAACTCAGGTTACATGTAAAATGAGGGGTAAGGATAGATGACTTCTAAGACCCTTTGCATCTCTAAATATGACTCCCCAATGTCTCTCAGGCTTAGTTTCTTCATCTATAACATGGGGGTATATTTCTTGCATTCCTTACTTCTTAAAATTGTTGTGATTAATGTGTTTTCTAAACCTCACAGATAACAAAAATTCACCTTCTCATCCTCTCTGGATCAATGGCAGGAAGAGTATGAGCCAAATCTGACTAGGCATGTAGCCAGGAGAGACTGGTCGGCCCAAGTTTCTTCTTATCACCCTGTCTAGAATTACATGTTGCCAAGTCAGACTAGAAGCCAAGAATTTCCGCAATATAATGGGAAAGGTTGCTCAGTTTGGAGCCACAGGATTTGGGTTCTAATCCTGGTTTTGCCACTTACAACTATGTGACCTTAGGTAAATGTCTTAACCATCCTGTGGCTCATTTTCCTCATAGTTCAAGTGAGAGTGTTGGATGAAATGACCTCTGAGGCATCTTCTAGCTCTAGGCATTCATGCTTCTTTTTCAAATTGAAGTCGTTACTTAACCATTATCATAATCTCACCAAACAACCCCCTTTCATCCGTGATCAGAGAGTAGCCTTCTTTCTTTTTAGCAACATAAAAACAGCCTGTGAACAATTTACAGTTCAGGCAGGGAAAGGAATGCAGGCTCTTCACATACAGCAAATGGGGATACACCAGAGAGTGGCTAACATTCCTCCTTCCTTCTCTTTGTTTTAAACATAAAGATAATAAAAGGCAAAAGGGTGCAGTAGCAGAATGATGTGGTTTCAATTGTGCCCAACAGAGGTTCAAATAATGTTTGATGTTTATACAGCACCTTTCCCCCACTCCAATCCCTCCCTAGCGCCTAGAAGTAAGGAAATACAGAATGGAGATTTCAAGGGAAAACTGACCCTCGGAGCAAGAGGATTACCATGTGACCCAGAAGTAAAAAACAAATGCATGGCATTTTACTGAAATGTTTCTGTCCTAGGTTCTGTGGAATGAAAGATCCTGTTTCAGCACCTAGGAGTTAGAAGGGCTAAGTTGTCTGGGCAGCCTTAATTGAGGATTTCTTAACTTAATTGAGATGTGGTTTCTTTTCCAGTCTTGGGGCAGTAACAGCCTTCTCTTGGGAGCTACCTAACACCATCTCAGCTTAAAGTATCTCTCTCTCTTTCTCTGTCTCTCTGTCTGTCTCTCTGTGTCTCTGTGTTTGTCTCTGTGTCTGTCTCTGTCTCTCTCTGTCTGTCTCTCTCTGTCTCTCTGTCTGTCTCTCTGTCTGTCTGTCTGTCTGTCTGTCTGTCTGTCTGTCTCTCTCTCTCTCTCTCTCTCTCTCTCTCTCTCTCTCTCTGAGGCTTTATTTCGAAGGCTCATTAGCAGGAATGAGGCTTCCTCTGTTGGGCTCAGAGCTCTGGATTCCATTATACAATACAAACTGAGGGTGAGTTGCCCCCAAGGAGTCCCTGCTCGGGGATGCTCCACCACGTGTCTATGCACAGCCAAGAGCAGAATGAATAAACAGAGAAGTTCCATTCCGGGTGGTCTGTGACCAGGTGAACTAATGAATGCTGGCCAGCTCAAGGCGTCAGTCTTCCATTCCCTTCCCATAAAGGCCATTTTTTTTTCATAGCATATGTAGTTCACCCCACCCAGGACTGATTGCCTACAGAGGTCAACAATAGTATTAAGAAAATTGAGGCTATGGAAAACAATAATGGTGGTAGCTCACAATTAGATAGACTTCTTGGAAAGCATTTTAAATATATGATCTCATATGATGTTCTTCCTAAGAATCCTGTGAGATAGGTGCTATTATTATTTCCATTACACAGATGAGGAAATTGAGGTTTTGAGAGGTTAATTCTCTCATAGTTACATAGTAGGTAAATGTCAGTGGTAGGATTACAAAGTCTTCATGACTCTTCTAGTCCAGCATTCTATTCACTACATAAGGAAGATTTCATGAAATGGAAGATACCAACCTCTCAAGGACATGCTGATTGAAGGGTTTTGTGGACCTTGGAAGGCTATAGAGATATGTAATGATGATGATGATGATGATGATGATGATGATGATGATGATGATAATTATGATGGTGATGATGTATGACACGAAGCTTGATCGCTAAGTGCAAACCTAAGAAATCTTAAAATAAAAGATACCAATAGAAGTCTATTAAAGAAAAAGAAATGGCAGTTGGAATAAATTTTAAGAAGCCAGGATTATGTTCACTCCACAATGACGCATCAGAGGAGAACTTTGTGGAGTGCAAAGAATCCAAATTGTTGTTGACCCCAAAGGTGATAAAGAAGGAAATGATAAGAACAAATAAGCTACAGTATATTACAAGGATGGCCTAAGGTGGCATAGAAATTATCATATAGGGGTAGCTAGGTGGTGCAGTGAATAGTGCACTGGCCCTGGAGTCAGGAGGACCTGAATTCAAATCTAGCCTCAGACAGCTGACACACTTACTAGCCACGTGACCTTGGGCAGGTCACTTAACCCCAATTGCCCTCCCCTCCCCCCTCTGAAAAGCAAAAAAAAAGTTACCATATAAGAAATGCATGATGCATAGTCTACTGCTGGCTCACTTATCCCCTTCTATACCCATGCTGGTAGGTCTGAAGTTACCAGAAAGGGGCCACCACCATGGAGCTTTTGTTCTTGACTTTTTACTCTTAGGAGCCTAGTGTAGTGGGATAAAGGGAATATAATCCCACTATAGCTTCTGAGCCCCCACTGGTGTTTCCAATTTACATTAAATCAGTCACTATGATACCATGACTGGATTTCTATTTTTTACTCAGGGAGAAAATGCAGGGCTACACATGGGCCTATACCACTGCTGATCAGCATGGAAACTTTGACATCCATTTCTTACTTGGATTGGCTCAACCAGAAGCAATTATAACTTTTGTTCAATAGTAAGTGAACATGAATAATAATATTACAGTTCATTCATAAATGATTATCAATTCTCCTACTATACACTTCATGTGGGATAGTAGGAACATATAGCTTACAGGAATCTAGCAGGGAGGCACATGAGTGGGAGAAATTATTGTTCCTGGAGTAACTGACTAGTCTGTAACACAAATCTTGAAGTCCTCAGGTCCTTTAGGAAAGATTTGCATCGTAAGAAGCTGTTTGCAGATAGTTGTTCCCCTTCTGTTTCTTACCCTTCTGCTGCTGGAGCAAAGCTACTGACTTTCTACTCTCCAGCTGATGAAGTGACAAGCCCCTTTTTATGTTCACAGCCAGTTTTAATACGGCATTGAGAAAAAGTATTATGTTATGGAGAGAGAAAAGAGGAAGAAACTTGGGGAGAATAGGGGAAGGGGAAGAGGAGAAGGAAGAGGGGAGGGAAGGAAAACAAGAGAAAGAGAGAGGGAGAGAGAGAAAGACAGAAGGATAGAGGGAGAGAAAGACAGAAGGAGAAAGGGAGAGGGAGAAAAGGAGAGAGAGAGAGAGAGAATGAGAGAGAAAGAGGGAGAGAGAGAGAGAATGAGAGAGAGAGAGAGAGAGAGAGAGAGAGAGAAGAGAGAGGGAGGGTGGGAGAGAGAGGGAGAGAGAGAGAGGGAGGGAGAGAGAGGGAATCCTTCCTGGCTCAGTTGGTCAGAACATGAGACCCTCCTTTCAGAGTGGTGAGTTTCAGGTCCTTGTTGGGCATAAAGCATTTTTTTTTCAGAGGTAGCGTGGTGTATGGAGCACCAGACTAGATGTCAGAAAAGCCTGAGTTCAAATTCTAACTCAGACTCTTACTTACTGTTACTGTGGGCAATTAGCCCTCTAAGCCTGTTTTCTTATCTGTAAAATGAGGGGCTTGGAGCTGATGACCTGTAAGGTCCCTTTGAGTTTTGCAACTACAATCCAATGAGTCTATGATTTTTATCAACAACTCTTATCATATAATATTGTATATACTAGTTATGTGTTTGTGTCTTTTCCTTTTACTAGATTGTTAGCTTTCAGACTGTAAGAATTATAATACCTGACATTTGTGCAGTACGCAAATATTTGCAAGTGTTTTCCCCCCAACAGTTTTATGTAATTATTACTATCCCCCCTTTACAAATGAGGACATTAAAGCTCTGAGGAGTCAACTTACCCATCACTTCACAAAGAGTTTGTTTGAGGTAGGATTTGAATGATTTGGATCATCCCAACTTTAACATTCTAGCCATTAAGAGGATCCTAGGATCAATAATTCTGAAGTGAAGCAAACCTTAGGGTTCATCTCAGTCATCCATCTCACTTAACACATGGGGAAAATGAGGACCAAAGACTTGCCCAGTTCCATGCAGGTAGTGACAGAGATTCAAGCTTAAGTTCCCTGAATTCGAATCCAGAACTCCTCCAGCTACACCATAATGCTTTTCAAGGTAAGACAGATCAAACTTGGTATTTTTTCCAAAGACTAGCTCAGTGTTCTCTCTGCACACAGATGCTTAATAGATGTTTATCATGAACGAGGAGAAAAACTGAACTTCAGAGAAAATAAGAGACTTGTCTAAGGTCATGCCATGAGTTATTTAATGACTCAAATTGAAGCTCAAATCCCTTGACCCCTGATTGAACCAAGTCTGCCATGTTCCCATATATGTATGTTTGTGTGTATAATTATTGTTATTGTATCTATATTATATTCCTCATTATACATAAATATAATATATGATAAATTAAATAGAAAATATATTATTTAATTATTGTAATAAAGTCTATTTAATATGCCATCTAATATATTCAATGTAGTATATATATATGTGTATATATATATATATATATATATATTGTACTGGGAGCATAAAGGTGGTAGCAGATGGCAGAGATTTCTTGGTACAAAATCCAAAGAATACTACTGCAAAAAAGGCTCTGTCAAGAAGAAACATTTTAATTTAAAAGCAGGAAGTTGCACCTAGAGCTATTTTAAATCTATATGACATAAATGCATAATATGGTCTAAAATTTTTCTGTATGCGTATATACTGATAGTATAATTGTAATAAGAAATTAAACATGATATAAAGATAATCAATAATGTTCATTTCTAGATACACACATACAGAAACATTGGAGGCTACATTATATATTTATGTTGCAATATGTTTTATGTTACATAAATATATAATAATTTTACATATAATAGCTCTAGGGGCAACTTCCTGCTTTTACATGGAACATTTTTCTTTGCAATCTGTTGACAAGAGCTTTTTTGTGGCACTATTCTTGGATTTTCTATCAAGAAATATCTGATCTCTTCCCCTACAAATTTTCATCATAATACGTGTCATATATAATATATAAAACATATAATTACTATCATTATATATTAATATTATGGTGCAGATTCTATTTTATATATTATAATAGGTTTGATTATATGTTTAATATAAATATCACTATATTGAATATATTATATATTAATTATATTACATTTTAATATTTACTGTATATTATATTCTACCGTACTATATTATATTAATATTATATTATATACAATATAATATCATATAATATCCAAATATATATTTATGCATCTGATATATGTTTTTGGGTATATATTTGTGTGTAAATGTATATATAAAGATTGAATTTGTGCAGAGTATATCTATCTATCTATAGGTCCTTAGTATAAACCCTGATTCTCCTTCTAACTCATGAACCTGATATTTTTGGTTCCAATCTGTTTCCTCACTAGGCTTGTAAACTCTTTGCCCCCATCCTTTGGGATGCCTGGGCCTTTCCAAGTGGGCTCTGCTTCCTGCTTTGAAATTGAAATTTTCTCTTGCATCCACTTGGCAGAGCTTTTTTGTGGTATCATTCTTGGATTTTGTTTGAAGAAATTTTTGACTTCTTCTATCCTCTACAGATTCCCAACATAAAATCCAATTCCCTAAGCTCATTCCCTAGTTCTGCCTTGGAAACCTTCTGTTCTACCATCCCTTCTAGCCCTCAAGCTTTCTCTTAACCCCTTCCTGTCTCCTGATCCCTGAGGAAGATGGTTTTGCTTCCTGCCTTTTGGCGCATATATTCCCTTGTATCCTTGAGGCTCTTTTGCTTTGATCTAATTGTATTTACTGCTGGACTATCAAAGGTAAGCATGCCACTGGGGGATTATAATTTTAAGAGTGCAGACCTGCTGAGCACATTGAATCAGGAGGTAAGCACCCCCTTGGAGATCCAACCTGGGATTGACAGTTACTAGGGTAGTGCCAGAGGGAGTATTATGCCTGTATCAATAAGATGATTAGAACATTGGAATGTAAAGAATCAAAGACATTTCATCACCAATTCTAACTCAAGAATATACAATAAAGATATGATTCCATTCTTTAAAAACTTGGTTGAAAAAGTTTCCTACAAAAGTGGCCAGTACGTGTGTATTTCTATGAATTCCTTATCTAAGCAGGTTTTTCCATGGCAAGAAAGTGGTTCAGTAAAGGTTAGGCTCAGGGTATCTAGACACCACAAATATGATATATAACTATCATCAAAAGCACAGTGGGGAATTTCTTTTAACCTTTAAAAAGAAACACTGGCTGCCTTCTTTTTCCCAGTGCTTCTGAGAAAGAGATATAAATGCATTTGTCTTTAATCACATGAAATCACAGTAGAAATGCTGCAGGCATTTGATGGGGTTCCATATTTCCAAAGAAGTTCCAACTAAAAAATAGTAAAGAGGGAAATAAACATGTAGATTCCACTTTCAAGTTTTGGAAGGAAAACCATGAATGTTCTAGCCTTTCACTTTTAGAGATTGTTATTCCTCCACAAGAAAGATCTCTAATGCTTTGTGAATGGAATCCAAGCTCATGCAAACCGGAGGCAATCAGAAAGACTTCCAAGTACAGATTTGGTGATATCTATTATGCAATCAATTGACAAGCATTTATTGGGCACCTACGGTCGTACCATGCACTGTGTTAAGCACTGGCAATAGAAAGACAAAATTAGTCATTATCCTTGTTCTCAAGAAACTTATATTTTGCTTGGGGAAATAATATATCTATATATAAATAGGTACAAAATATATACAAAGAAAATAAAAAGTAATTTTGGTAGAGGAAACACCAGCAACTAGAGGGATAAAGAAAAGCTTCATGTAGGATGTGGTGCTTGAAGTAAGGAGAACTATTATTATTTATGATGGAGAAGATGGATACATTTGTGTATTGCATTCAAACTACCCATATACACAGAGTAATACATAGACATGGGTCCACAAATACATTTGGAAATGTGTTCAGAAAGAGACTTTCCCCATCATTTCTAACTTTATTATTAACAGCCCTGGTACCTAACAGTCACTTGTGTTTCTTGAATCAAAATAGGTATTCTGATCTCTGTTTGTGTAGCAAATAGAATGTGGGGCTGGGATTCAGAAAGACAAGTTCAGATTCCACTTCCAACTACTAATAAAGACTAGATGAGGCACTTTAATGCTCTGTCTCAGTTTTCAGACTTGTAAAATGGGGAAGGAAGAAAAAAAAAGAAAAAAATTACAAGATAATTTTGTTCTATATTTAAAAGAAATAGCAAGTTGTGCATAGTAGATTTGCAGTTTCATGTGTAATTGTCTTTTTTGTTGTAGTATGCTATGGAAATGCTTTTTTTAGTCCATAAATTAAAAATAAAATAAATTCAAAAAATATGTTTAGGAAGGACTTTCAGGTGAGCCATGGTCACTCCATTCCTCTCCCAGAAAACCTGACTCTCCAGTCTTCTTTCTCTACCTCTTCCTGACTTGAATACCTTTTCCTTCCCTGCTTTTCAATTTTCTTTTGATGTTGTCTTCCCTCATTAGAATTTAAAATCTCTAAAGGCAGGAATTGTCCTCCCCCCCTTCTATTTGTATCCCCAATGCTTAGCACAGGGCTTGGCACAGAGCAAACCCAGAATAAATGTTTGTTGACTGACATTTTTTTTAATTTTTAATTTTAATTTATTTTCTTGGTTATATCATTCATTTCCACAAGGTTTTGAGTTACAAATTTTCTCCCCTTTTTTGTCCCTACCCCCCAGCCCAGAACATTGATCCCACTGTAAGAGCCCTACAACAATCTGTTCCCTTTTATGCCCTCCTCCAACACCTCTCTAGTTTTCTAGCAGGGCAGGGAGCTCCTCCCTGCCCCCGTCCCTGTATGTATTATTT
>JAQQSW010011369.1:0-12776 GCA_028646575.1 Pseudocheirus occidentalis
GTTACCTCCCTTCTCTATACAAGAAACTCCAATGACTTCATATTATTTTGACTATCAAATATATACTCTTCCATTTCACAATTAAACCCTTCACAATCTAGCCCCCAAATGATCTCTCTAGCATTATTATACATTATTTCAATTTATACAAACCATGGGACAGCCTTATTGCTTTTCACTGTATATACACTTAATTATTCCCTATTTGCCTTAATACTGGCTGCTCTGCATGACAGGGATTCAATCCCTCCTCACTTCTGCTCTTAAGCATCTCCAGTTTCCTTTAAGACTCAGCTCAAATGCTACCTTCAATTTGAAGTTTTTCCTCTCTCAAAGCTTCTAGATTCTCCCTCAATCAAACTTTACTATATATATATTCTTTTTAGCAAAAGTATCATTTTATTTTCTTTCATTTCATTTCATCTTCATTGGAGACTCCTGAAACCTAAACAGAATCCAACTGTAAGGTCACTATAGAAGATGTGCTCCATTTTGTAGGTTGAAGGTAGTGCTGTGAAGGAGTTGAGAATTGGAATACTTAAGGAAAAAGCAATGATGTAAAAAATAAAAATAAAACTATCTCTGTGTGTGTATGTGAAAACCTAATAGAGGCCTTACAATCTGGTTTGGGGGGGGTAGAAAATTTGAGTAAGGAGACTATGGATTATCATAAACTTAATGAATGAATAGACAAAATGTTGTGGGCTCGAGAGTAGGCAAAAATTGGCAGTTCAAGATGGATCAGGTCCAGGAATGTCCTCTATAGAAATGCAGGACTCTGCAGGGAAGAGGACAGATATAGATGGTTTATATCCACATTCGCTCAGTGTTCCTTGGGAACACTGTGCTAAAGAAAAAGGCAAAAAGCTGAGTACCTTGATACAAGGCCCCTTCTTATGAAAACAGCCAGGAAACCAATGTACTGGTTTTAGTGGTAAGAAAAGATTCTCTGAGAAGGCAGGGTGAGAGATCGGCAGCTGGATGACTTGGATTGGGGAAAACTGACACAGACCTCCCTGGGATAGAAGTGGGAGAAAAGAAGAAACAAGGAGGTGGATGGCCTTTAGCTGGTGTTGACTAATAATATCATCATAGATATAAGCAAAAAATCATAAAAGCTCCAAAGTCATTGAAATGAATTCATCATTATGTTTTCTTAAACCTTTACTAACATTGGCCAAAAGAAAATCTAATTAGGAGGCTTTTAACTTTGCCACTTTATTGGTGGAAAGAAAGAAAATAAGCATGTTACTGTTAAGGCAACAGCCTAACTTGTCTCTTAGATGTACCATGACTTAAGATAATGCATAGCTTAGAACAATTTACCAATGAAAAAAATTAATCTCATCTCATAATAAAATAAGATGAGTAAAGTTAAAGAGACTGATAATAAGACAAGCCAAGAAAAATGGATAACCTTTGGAAGCATGTGTTATTAGGAAATAATGTACTACATTTTAATTATACTTAGAAATTCAAGGATGATGCACAAGGAAAAGAAGAATTTACTTGGAAGTATTACTTAAATGAAACACCAAATTTACCATTTTCCCTGCACTGTTTTAAGACTGAGTTCTTTATTATACATTAACTATTTACATGTAAATCTTCTTATTTTAGAATTTTCAAAATTTAATAATTTGAATCAAAAAAAGGAATGAGAATAGTTCATCTCCCAGGTCTGCCATAATACTCAGCTTCTACAATTTCATTTTAAATTTGAAATTAATCTTTAGTTAAATGAAAAGAGAATAATAGTTTCCAAATCAACTCTGCTTTCTTGTCTTCAAGCTGTGGTTCTATCCTCTGACTGCTTCCTATCTGAGGATAATTTTCATTAGCAATTGGGTCAGATCTCCTAGGTCACAACCTAGGATAACCCACATGGACAACACCCTCCCCTCAGTCCTCTCCCACCTCTCAGGCTCAAGGTGAAAAAATGAGATATCTTTCAGAAGCTGAAGGGGAGGAGTATTTAGAAGGCAGTGGTGTACTACTGTAGCCTAATTAGGAACCACCACAAAGGGGAGTAGGGGACAACAGCAGCTACCTTTTGACATTTACCAAAGCCTCAATTCTTCTACCAAAGGAAAGAAGACAAAAAGACACAAAAGGGAGGTGGCCATGTGCCAAATACAGGCTTATCTAGGCAGTCTTGAGCTCTCAGGGAATCCTTTCCCAAACAGAAGATATATAAGTGATCCTAACACATTGAGACTGGCAGGAAGAAAAGGTCTGGGGGGTAGAATTGTATTTTGCTATACTCAGGAAGTTCTGAGTGGCCAATAAAAGCATCCTCATTCTAGACAAGTGGAAGTGTTGGGAAAGGACCTTTCCATCACACATTCTCAAGGGAGTACGACACAAGAATGCCTTAATTTATAAAATAAAGTAGTTTAAAGACTTTTTGTACATGCCTACTTCTCCTAGTGACTTCTCAGCTCCTCTACTGCCGGGAAAAAACTATACAGGATAAAAGTCTTTCTAACACTCTATGTCCTTTCTCTCCCAATGAAATAATTGTTTCATTCATATTACTCTTTAATATCAGCAAGTTCAGTGGAGTTAAATTCCAAATGTTATGAAAGGACCGCCTGGGAGATTTTGTTAAGTGCTATCAAATAGCTAGGGGATAGGGATGGAGGATAGATTGTTGAAACCAAGATACTATACATTTCTGTCACCAAACAACTGTTTTCTTCCTGAAGTTCATTTGTGAGTTGAATCCTAGGTGAGTTTGAGATTCAGGTTAAGTCCCTCTCCTTATCCCTTAATTCTTCTCATCCCTCTGATCACAAATTCCAGTGAGCAGGTCCAACACTTTTTTAAAGCTTCTTTGGTAAGGTTGATTAGGGTCATGGGGTCCATGAATTGTTCCCTCCTCCTGAAACCCTGACAGAGAACAGTGAAGAAAGTGTTACATTTAAAATCAAACTTATACTTTCTTAAGGATGTTATTTTTAGCAAATAGTGATAATTATCTGTACAGGATGATTTTAGGGAAGGGCAAAGAGAAATAACTACAATAGGGCCATGAAATGATAAAAATAACATGAACATATTAGAAAATATATTTTTAGTGTAATTGTGTTAGTTGAGAGATAGGCTAGATCAGGAAGAACCCTGAATAGGAATCCAGACAAACTCACATGGCAGGAATAAATCTAATATGAATGAACTCTGAACCGAAGAACAATGCTAATATAACAAATGATAGGCTAATATACCAATGCTAATTTTAAAAAAAGTTATATGGATCTAAATGACAGTGAAAATATTGAAGAGATCCTTCTATGGGGGGAAATGATAGGCAGTAAATGAATACTTTTAGTAGTGGTCAAAACCTAGATGAAGTTTCAGAGTGTTAGTCCAAGTAGAACAGGATTTTGGAAGAATTCTAATTAGGTGGCCAGTTAGTTTTGATGAGGAACAACTATGCGGGCAAGGGAACCTAATCCTGCTAAAGTTTCAGAACGAGAATTAAGAAATTCAGTCATTGACTAGGCAGAAGGCAATATTATAAAGGCTGTAGTCTTCAAGTGGTACTAAGATTTTCCATCAAACTTGTTAATGAGATTTCTTCCACAATTTTAAAGGTGCATTATATGTGTAAAAACAGGGAACTTCTGACATCATCAATATAGTGTTTTGTTAGTTTATGCTCAATAATCCATAAGAAGAAATTCATCTTAGAAAAATGTATATGTATAACATTTAATACAAAAAATTACATTTGTGGATTGCATAAACTAGTTATGTAAATCTATTAGATAACTTATTTGTTTGGGTAATTTTAGCTCTGATGCCAAATCCCTTTTTATTTACAAAAAAACATGCAAACCAAAGGAGATGAAAGAGATTTATAGCTTTCAAAGGGCCCAGATGGTCCATGGCACAGAAACTAGAAGCTTCAAGGTACTCTTGCCAGATAAAAAATGACAGTGTCCCAGTTGTATGTTTGGGTGGAGGTGTGAGGCAGAGTGTGGGGTGAGGGCAGGGACAGAAGAGATGAGGAGAGAAGTTCATAGAAAAATGTCCATCTAAGTCCTCATGCTATAATCCACAGTCCTTTTCTTCTGGTCTAAGCCTTAATAATACCAATCCCTTTGCAGTTTTTGTTCAATATCAGGAAAAAATGAGATACTGGTAGATCACTCAATGGTTAGCAAAATGAGATTTACTTAGCCACAGGTGAATAGTCAAAAAGGATAGGCACAGAGGTCATTTCATGCTGATTCAACTAATAGAAACTCCCTTGACTGAATTTTCCATCATCATACCTGGATATCTGGTTCTAGAACCTTTTCTACCTTTTACAGTGGTATAAAGCCAATCACAAGCAGCTCTACTGAGGACTGCTGCTGTGAATAACTTTCAGGCTAAATGCATAGTGTAGTGAACTCTATTTATTCAGCAATAAACTAAAGCAAAAATATTCAAGAAACTAAAGTGCAACATTCACAACAATATAACATAACAACTTATTATTAAGGTCTCCACATTGTCTTAAAACGTATCGTTCAGTAAGTTACAATCTCCTCAGTCAAAACAGAGCGTCCAAGTAAAATCTTCTTTCATCTTGACTTGAGGCTGGCTTGCAATCATCCTTAAACAAGTCATCATTAAGGGATACCATAAAATACTGGTGTTTGTACAACACCCACCCCTATATCATTGTAAGTCATAATCTCATAAATTAATATGGACTACCCAAGTAAAGTTCTCTTTCATCTTGATAGGACACTGGCTTCCAAACCCCACAGCTCCTCCTCTATGGGCTTACTTCTCCCATCTCTTACCAGGATTCACACATAGACAGTTCTCTGCTCCAGTTCTGTTTCTCAGCTTACAGGGACAGCCCCACTCCAAGCTCTTCAGAGTTTCTGTTTCTAGGAAACCAAAGCTTAAAAGGGCTACAACAATATTTACACAAATTAAGCTTAACAGAGCTACAACCATATACACACATGTTGCAGGCTCTATCATCTGAATTCATTTTTTGACATAGTAACAAAAATCTACAGGGAAAGTTTCTGTCTGAGAAATAAAACACAAATCAGCAGTAAAGTCCCAGGACTTCTTTAATAGCAGTAAAGTCCTCTTTCAGGACTTCTGTAAGAAAAGTAAAGTTCTCTTTCAGGTCTTCTATAACAGCAGTAAAATCCTCTTTCAACAGATGGAATGCTTTGTTCTGAAAAAAGTAACATATACACAGACAGGAGACACAGACAAGAGTGCCAACATCACAAACATTCACTCTCTTAGCTCTCAGAAAGTAACACAGATTAAGAGTGATGAAATCCCAAGCATTCTCCTTATCATTTCTGCCCAATCAAAACTCTACTCTAGCTTTTTTCTCTTCTGCTCCTTCTTGTTCCGCCTTTCCTGTTCCTCTCTTTCAACAAGTTCCTCCCACTGTAGGCTCCATGTGACGATTTTGGGCCTATTAAAGGCAGAAAAGATTCCCAAACTCCCTTAGGCCTATTAAGGGCAACACAATGTATACTGTTTCCAACAGGGACTTGATACAAAAAAAGTAGCAGCTCAAAGGCTCTTGAATAGCTAAAACAAGCAGCAAAGTATTACTTTGCTTCACTTTACAAGTGCTGAATAAGAAATAAGGGCAAAACTTTGAGGCCATAATTTTCTAAGTCAATCATGACTATAGGATGGATTCAATATTTTTAAGGGAAGCTAGGTTAATTTGCAAGGGGCCAGGAGTTAGGTTGTTGCTCAGGTTACACCTTTCCCAAAGAGATAGTCATCCTCACCAACTGCCTAACAGTGACCATACACAGAGTAAGATTGTCAGCTAAGCTGAAGAAGCAACACATTTTGGAGGAGAGATTATAGGTAACATGAACCAGGGAGACAAAACTATTATTACCATTTGACCACCATCTTCCCCCAGATCCCAATGGAAACAGCTCAGGGCACTGAAGTCAAAAAAATTGGGAACACCAAATGCTTACAGCCTGCTGTCTATAGTCATCATTCTTAGAAGCAGCCACTTCAGAAATTTTGCCTGTGAGCTGCTTCAACAGTGATATTTGGAGCTCAGTGCCTGGAATCAAGAAGATCTCAATTCAAATGTAGTCTCACAATTACTAGCAAAGTGACCCTGAACAAGTCACTCAATATCTATTTGCTTCAGTTTTCATCCCCTGTAAAATGGAGATAATAAGAGCACCTATGTTCTGAAATGTTGAGAACTACATGAGACAGTAAGTGTAAATTACTTACCACAGTGCCAAGCATACAGTAAGCTCAATATGAATGTTAGTTAGTGTTAGCAACTCTTATCTTTGAAGATCTACTTTAACAAATTTTCAATACCAAAACCCTTGCCATTATAAAATTGTTTAATATCAGAAACTGGATTTGTGTCATTGGCAATGACATTAAAGAAGAAGCATTAATATCTTTTACCACTATACCCTAAGTACCATGGGACTTTCCCGTCTTACTTGAGGCTTAAATCTTTCTTCTGTGTTATCTACCCTCATTAGAATGTGAACTCCATGACAGCAAAAGCTGCCTTACTTTTTACTTGTATTGTCAATGCTTTGCACATAGTAAGTACTTTATACAAATATTATTCATCCATTCATTCATTCGGTCCTGAAATGGAAAAAGAAAAATAAAAGTATGAAAAAAATTCTATGAAGCATTTCTAATGAAAAACTTCACTGAATCAGTAAAAAGAAAGAAAGGTAATCAGAGGCAAAGAAACAGGAAAACAGACCAAAATCAGTGGGCATCAGAGCCAGGGAGACAGTCAAATCACCACTCTTGCAAGCTCTGTTCTGGAACTTTTAATGTTACTTATTTAGACAGACTTAGTCTATCCCAAAGGTTGCCTCAAAAACAACAAAAAGGAATGTCATAGGAATATTGACTTTTTAACTTAATGGTTGTTGTAGAAATGTAAGTATGTCTTATTGGTAATAATTAAAGTAATCAATGGTAGCATATGAAAAATGTAAGAATCTAATAAGTAGAGTAACTGTAGAAGTTTAAGTAATAGAAACTAGCATATTGTTTACAGGTGCTGTCCTTATAGATTATGAGGCTATGTGTGTCTACATGGGTTGGTCAAGATGCGGTTTACAGGCAGGCAGGAATGGTTACCCCTGGTGTCTACTTTTCCCATACCTTTTTAAGGAATAATTTGATCCTTACTGGAGGCAGAGGGAAAAGCAGGAGATTGGTACCACAAGGTTAGATACATTGTTCTTCTTAGGGAGTGAGTACTGTGTAGAACCATTCCTATCTGTCCTTCTCCCCTTATATGTTTTGGGCAAAATAATTTTGACTTTAAAGCTATATTGTTGATTGCTATATATCTGAGGCTATTGACTCCCATCCACAAAATGTCGGTTACACAAAGGTCACTCATTGTCAATAAGAAATAAACCCTTTTATCCAGGTTGAAAGCATACATAAATAAATGAAGCTATATAGATTAAAATATATAAGACAACACCCAGGATGAATGACTTCTCCAAGTGGAAGTGAGATATCTCAATGAAAGAGAGAGAGAGAGAGAGAGAGAGAGAGAGAGAGAGAGAGAGAGAGAGAGAGAGAGAGAGAGAAAGAGAGAGAGAGAGAGCCTGATCTCACCTAAGGGGAGTTTGCCATGGGTCTCTAATGTGGTAAGTTGGTGATAGGTGCATAATGAAGATGATGATGGATCCTCTACATATTCGTTTCTTGCAATGGTTATTATATGTACTCAGAGGCCAACACCCCTTCTCTCTCAAGCTTTCTTCAGCTCTTCCTTTTATGTAGACATGAATCATTAAGTTAGAAATAGTGCTGAGAAGTGTCTTATGCAAAATTTTCTTGAGCCCCTTTTTACACCAAGATACTGGGAAGTTAGGCACAAAGGTGAGAAAAAAAACCTATCAGAAAGAACGACTTGCTGATAATATTGACAGCTGTTTCTTTAGGTTCCTTATATTTTGGCTCATGATTAAAAGTGGACAATTTCCAGGAATGAGAGCAAAATAATAGAGAAAGGATATTAGAGAAATCTGGTTACAGATGCTTCTACTACCATTACATATGCCTAATAACCTAATTTATATTTTTAGTTTGATATAAATAACATTAAAGTACATTTACACACATTTTTAGAATTAGCAATACAATTCTTATTGCATTAGGTCAAGGTTTCTTCACTTGGTTTTTTAACAAGGGATCTGTTAACTGTTTTTTTAATAATCACATCAACATAATTTGTTTTTTCTGTAATTCTGTTGTTCATTTTATGTGTTTGAAAATATTCTGAGAACAGCAAAGCAAATGTGAGTTATGCTACATCTCTACTCCTCTACTGGACTGATTCCCTGAAAGTCTCATAACTATTCCTTTTAATCAAAGTATTCCTTTTCAAAGTCAAATCCTGACTATATTAACCAAAAGGAACAAACAATAACAACAAAACAAGGAGCTGCCAATCACATCGCTATTTTCCAATCATTGCTATTTTAAGTTAACATAAAAATTGAAATTTCTGTGAAGATCTGGGTTAAAAAATATGAAGGTAGATTAAATAGTTCAAGACATCACATCACTGAAAAAACCAGTCTTATAAACACATTGAAACCAGGTCTTGCTAAGATGCATCCAAATGAACAGATGGACAATTTATAGGACCCAGGTATAAAGAAATGGGATTCAGCAACTCTATTACAATGTAGTTAATTAAATCAAGTGACTGACAATGTTCAGAATTTATTGTAACAGAAATAACAAAGATTAAAGAAAGCACCTTTTAAATAAATTTTAAAGAAATGAATAAAAATATTTTATTTCTCAGTCTCTTTCCTTTCCTTCCTTCCTTCTTTCTTTTCTTAATCTCTCTCCTCCCTCCCTCCTTTTCTATATGGCATGGCTTTGAATATGAAAGATGGGGATTTTCAATTGTTTAATTTTTAACATTTTACATTTGTGGTTTTTTTCTCTTTTGAGAACTGTTTGTATCTTTTGACCATTTTTTTTACTGGGACCTGCCTCTTGATTACACAAACACATAAATATATGTACATGCATATACATATATACATACATATATACATTGATGCCTATAACTAACCTTTTTGCTTTTAGTGTACAGAGCTTCATGATCAGTCTTACTTTTCATTCTTTCTTAGATCTTTAGAAATCAATCAATGAAAGATTTGAAATATTGATTCCTGTGCAAGTGGATGACCTGTCATTTTACATAATTTCCTTTGTTCATGGTTTCTCTAATTCTGGAATTAAGTGATTTCTTCTTTCTCAGACATTTTAATAATTTTTCAAAGCCAAGTTTCTATGCCACATTTTCTTTAAAATTCCTTCTTACTAGCTCAGGTAAATTTGATGAAATCCTCCTCTCTGAACTCTTCCATCTTGTTGTTTTGTCTATTTTCTTTTGGCACCTCAGATCACTATAATCCTAATAACTTGGAAATATGTCTTGTGGGGTTTTCAACCAGAGTACTGGCAACTGGGAGGGAGAGTCAAAGTAACTTTTGTTCATGGGTGAAACATGTTACTTAGTTGATTCAGGCCATGGTGGCAGCCGTTATAATCTAAACTTGTTACATGTTTTCTATTGACTCAAGCTGCTGTAAAGTGAACTGAACTAAGATCGCATTATTACATTGCCCCTATCATATCTGGAATGTAATTGGCACCTACTATAAGCTTATTGATTGATTGACTGATAACTTGTGGGTCAAGTGTTTCCCCCAAAATCTTGTTGCTTTGAGTGTTGTTTAGACTTCTACCTCTACCAAGGTGATGGCGTGATTGAGCTTTCTGTACTTTGTGCCTGCCCCCTTGGTCCCAGATAGTACTTCTTGCTCCAAAGATAAATTATATTATCCTCCTCTTATTTTTTCAACTAATATCTGCCTGGAATATTTCAGCATTACCTGGAAGTTACCAATGAATGTTAGAGTTAAGAAAAACTTTGGAACACATCTAATCCAAAGCTCATCTGAGGAAAAGAATCCCCTACACCTCATAAGCAAAATGTCAGCCAGACTTAGTTGAAAATTTTCAGTAATTGAGAACTAATTACTTCTGACCCACAAAACATTCTACTATGGGATAATTCTGATTGTCTTCACCTGAAGTCTAAATTGCCTTTCTGTAATTTTAGGCCACTGGTCCTATTTCTGCATAGTGAAGCAGAAATATGCCCACCCTTCAACCATATGAAGACAGCTAACTCTGCAACTAGCTAATCATATGACCCTTGATAAATTCTTCCTCTGACCCATGTCCACTCCTTTCCCTACTACTTCCACTATTTTGACTGTAGGTGAATATATTCTTAGTTATGGTTCAGAAATGTATAGTTTTAAATATAGTCATTTGCATACACATCTTGCCTGTTTTATTTTTGTTTTATATGACGGGAAATAATGTATTTTTTGTTTGTATTTTTGTATACCAATATTTCCTACCACAGAGTAAATGCTCAAGAAACCTTGGTTGAATGACTGAACAAATGAATAAAGAAGTCCCTATTTCCCCTAAGTATCTTTCCCTATTTTTTTTCAACTGTTGTTAGAAGTTTACATGTTACTTAGTTGCTTCAGGCTGTGGCTGGTCTTCCTACAAACCCTCCTCTCATTTTTATTCATGACTATTTTTTGGGTTAAGAAAAATCGTTGAGAAATTTTGACAGAAATGTAAGGACTTAGAATGATGCATAAAAGGAACTCCTCCCACTTAACAATTATCTATTGTGTGTTTGTCCTTCTGGAAGAGAATATGACATATGGGAAATGATGGCATGACTGGCAGTTGACTTTGATTTGAATGAGGGAGGCCTGTAGAAGGTATCCAGCCTCACTTTTTTCCTCTCTGCAAACTTATAGGGTATGTCAATTTGTTCTCTGAGAGAAGGCAAATAGAGAGCAATAAAATAAATCTGAGCAATTAAGATGAAGGTTAGCAGCATTTTAGACATTAATATCTGGAAATCTTACTTACCATAAACATGCTTTAGTTCTTGTCAGGGAACCAGACTTTTATAGAACATTTTTATGGATTTATTCAGTAAAATAAAACTGTATAGTCTGGTTTGAATTTGAATTCTTTTTGTGGAATTCCTTAAAAAAAGAATTAAAGAATTGTCAAGAGTTCTGTTTTACAGATTTTTATTCTTATTTTTATCTTCATTAAAAAGATCAAAAAGACATTTCCCACAGATAAAGGTTATTTGGACTTTGCAGTCATTTTTAAAGATAATTCATGGTAACTGTGAAAATTGTAACTTTTGCCATGACCAGTCCATGAAATCAGTTGTCTTTTATACTTGACAAAGTGACATATTACTAACATTTCAGTAAGGAAAAAATAGATTATGGAGGGATAAATATCCTACTTAGAAAAATATCAATAAAACCGTAATTTTTTTTCAGGAGAAATTAAAGAGCTTGGAAAATGTTTGCACATAGAAATCAACTTGCATGATTGTGATTTTCAGGATAGAGCATGTAGTTAGACTTCAGGAAAGCTTGTTTTACACAACTAAAGCACAATAAGTTTTGTTTAGGACTTTTTTGGATGATTTTGGTTGTTGCTGAATTTCTGTTGTGTACCACTGTTAGGAGTAGTATATACTGCTCAACAGTTTACCAGGAAGCAAATGGTACAGTGGAGAGAGGACTAGCTCTGGGATCAGAAAGACCTGAATTTGAGCCTTACATTTGATAATAGTTATGGGATCCTGGACAAGTCACTTAATTTGTTAACCTCAGATTACTTAATTTGAAAATCTGGACAATAACAGTACCTTTACCCTAGAGTTGTTGCGAAGATAGAGCAAGATATTTTTTTTAGAATTAATGAATTTAATTTATTACAGATAACTAATTGTTAATTAGAGTCATTGAAAAGTGGTCACGTCTTCCTCTGTTTTTCCTTGACTGTAAGTTAAAAGCCCTGGATTTCTGTATATCCATTGAGTGAACAATCTTGAATTCTAGATTTCATGGAGTATCTTTCTTTGAATTGTGATTTTGAATCTTTTTTTTAATGTTTTATATCTTGTGCATTCATTTAACTTCAAATTTCAAATTGCCTGAAGGATTCTTGAAGATTTTTTTTAATGACCAAAGAAGAGTTGGAGAACATTATAAAATGCAAAATGAATTATCTTGATTACATTAAATTGAAAAGTTTCTGTACAAAGAAAGCCCATGTAACCAAGATTAAGAGGGAAATGGGAAATTAGGAAAGAACATTTACAACCAGTGTCTCTGATAAAGACCTCATTTCAAAAATATACAGGGAATTAAGTAAAATTTACAAGAATAAAAGTCATTCCACAATTGAAAAATGATCGAAGGATATGAACAGGCAATTTTCAGAGGTAGATATTAAAGATATCTTTAAGCATATTGAAAAAATTCTCTAAACCAATATTGATTGCAGACATTGTAATAGTAGTCAATCCATCAGATACTTAGCACTTAGTAACTTAGGGCTAAGTATGGAAGGTGTGAAACCTGTCCATTATTGAGAAGACATGAACTCCCCTGTTGATGTGCAAGAAGGCTATTGGCTGAGACAGGAGGCCAGTGCTGTATATAAAGAAGAATTCTAGAAACAGAGGGAGAGAATTGGAATTTGCTCCTTGTGAACAAAGATTCATGGAGTTTGAAACCAGCTGAGAAAAAGAAAGGGAGAGAAAGACAGAGAAACAGAGACAGAGACAGAGAGAGACTGAAAGAGAGAGAGAGAGAGAGAGAGAGAGAGAGAGAGAGAGA
>JAQQSW010011370.1:0-12776 GCA_028646575.1 Pseudocheirus occidentalis
AAGCAAGATGATTTCAGAAAAACCTAGGAAGACTCATATGAACTGATGCAGGGTGAACTGAGCAGGAATCTGTAGTTTTTAAACCTGTCATATAATTATCTGCTTGTAAAAATATAGTTTGCTATAGAGTATAATCTTCTTGTTTATAAAGATTTTGTGATTGTGGGAAAGTAGGGTTTTGGGTTGGTAATGATGGATAACTTCTGGGAGGTCATGATAAGGTGTGATTTTTCCCCAAGTACTTTGTATCACCCCCTCTTTAAGGTATGTCGAGAACCCATTCTTCTACACCTTCACATGTGGGTTATCTGTAGAATGGTCAAATACGGCTGTTCTTCCCATCTTGGTTTCCATTGGTGCCATTTTTATTTCCTCATGGAGCACAACGGGGAGCTTAATATTAAAAGTGTACATGTCTGGCAGCTTCACTGCCAGTGAAGAAAGTGCTTGTTACAGAAATCTTTACAGATAATTTTCTGTTTTCTGTCTGTTCATTGTTTTTCGGTTTCATCTTTAAATCTGCTTCAGATGATTTGGCTTAATTAGATATCTCGCCAAGTTTTCTGCAAACTTGTCTCTCTTCACTGCTTTTCAGCTTTATGAGGTGATGTAAGATTTTACAAACAAGTTTATATTCTAGAATGGTGCTGCCCTTGGCTGCCATATCTGCTTGGCAAGGAGCTTCAGTGTGTTGCTGTAAGTGTCAGATTTTTCAAAATCTTGCTCCAAATTGTTATTATTAATATTAAAATATAAGTAATTACTAATGACAGTGGAGATCATAGATCAGAAGGGGCCTAAGAGGTCATCTAGCCGAAGCCAGTTATTTTATAGATGAGGATCCAAGGTCCAAGAAGGCAAAGCAAATTGTTTAAGGTCAAAAGAGTTCCTAAGTGTCAAAGGCAAGATCTGAACTCAAGTCCTCTAAGACTTCTGAGAGTCCCTCGGACAGCAAGGAGATCAAATCAGTCAGTACCGAAAGAAATTAATTCAGACTACTCACTGGAAGGACAAATACTGAAGCTGAAGCTGAAATGCTCTGGCCACGTAATGAGAAAACAGGACTCACTGAAAAAGATCCTGATGCTGAGAAAGACCGAAGGCAAAAGTAGAAGATGAGACGGACAGTGAGCTTAGACAGACTTTGAGAGACAGTGTAGAGAAGAAGGGCCTGGTGAGCTGTGGTCTACAGGGTCACAAAGAGTTGAACACAACTTAATGAATAAACAACAGCCTCTTGGCTCCACAGGCAATGCTCTTTGTAGTGTACCATGAAGCTTTACATTTAAATAAATGATTATGCCAATACTTACATTCCTAATTATAGGCAGACTCTAGGAACAAGCAACCAACTTCTAGGGAGCATGCTTCATAGATTAAATTCTATTAAACATGTGGCATTAGCAGAAGGTTCACTAGGATTAAAATGAGAAGAACAAGGTTTAAATCTCAACACTGCCACTTCTAACCTCTGTAACTTGAGTCTTTTGGCTTCAGAAGAAAAGGCCATTTGGTTGTACTGTGGGCATTAATCTCTCTCTATCTATACCTGAAAAATAATCTATCTTTTAAACTAGTGTCATCCTAATATACAAAACCATCCCCAATTATAAGCAGATCTAGGAGGAACTAACCAGCTTCTGGGGAGCATGCTTTGTAGACAATATTCTATTAAATATGTGGCATAGTGGGGAAGAAGCTGGAATGAATGCTTTATAGATTAAATTATATTAAATATGTGGTAAAGCAGAAAGCTCACTAGGATTAAAATTCTTGTTCAGTCCCCTTTACCCTCTGTGACTGGAGTCTCTTGGCTTTAATTTCCTCACTTTTAAAAGGAAGGGGTTTAGATTAGATGTTCTCTAAGGCCCTTCCTACTCCAAACCCCATGATCCTAAGTCATGGCAAATGCCACTTGGAGATAAAAGGAGAGAACAGACTTGAGTCTCTGGATAGGACCAACCAATAACTGGTTAGGGGAGGAGGAAGAATTTTCAGGTCTGGCCTTTGCAAATTAAAGATGAATAACCACCCTCCATGAGTGCACAGTCATAAAGGAATGGCTTGAACTCAGTTATTAGAGAAGGCCCATTTGGTTGTTCTACGGTCAGAGGAAAAAAAAGCAGCAGGGAATATATCCTTAGAGGGCAACAATAATGAGGAGGTTGGATGAGACACTCTCAAGGTCTAAAATGACAAAATTAACCAACTCTAACATATAACTCATAGGAACCACTGTTTACTACACATTTTCAATGCTTTTCCTCCATCTCTCTGCCTACTGACCTCCTACTAATCCTATCATACTATCAGGCTGAAATCATTTAATTCATTCAATGAATATGTGAGAGGTTAAGGATGGGACTCCGTGAAAGCCACTTCTTCTATTGGAGGCCTTTTCCAAATACATTCCATTAGAGAGATAATAGATGCTCATAAAAATCTATGAAAAATAAGGTATGGAAAAGGGATATCCCACAAAGGTCTCACAAAAGAGATGGCATTTGAGCTAAGCTTTGAAGGAAACTATGTTTTCTAAGAGGCAGAGATGAGGAAATGGTGCATTCCTCAAGCCGGGGCTGTGAAGTTCAGGGAAGAGGTAGCCTGAAGAAAGGTGGGGAGACAGAAACTGAAACGTCAAGTATTGGAAGCAGAAACGGGACCAGTTTGGTTAGACCAAAAGACTCAAGAAGGAGAGTAACCATATGATAAGTCTAAAAAGGCCAAGAAGGGATCTCTGTACCATGCAGTTTGTTGGAGTGGAGAAGTAGTGCTGAGGTGCTAAAATTCACTAAGCAGAAGAATGACACCACCAGACTTCAGATTGAGGAAGATCACATTATATATTTGTAGTACCTACCTCATAAGGCTGTTGGGCATCGTGAGATAACAGATACAAAACCCTTTGCGAACATGAAAGTATTATATAAATGTTAGTTGTTGTTACTATTATAAGGAGAGAAAGGGGAGAATGGGGAAGGAAGACGGAGGGGGAAACGGGGAGAGGGGGAGAGGGGAGGGAGAGGGGAGGGAGAGGGAGGGAGAGAGGGAGGGAGAGAGGGAGAGGGAGAGGGAGAGGGAGAGAGAGAGAGAGAGAGAGAGAGAGAGAGAGAGAGAGAGAGAGATTGAGAAAGAGACGGGTATGGTGTGTGTGAGATTTTTTATCTTTTTTTCCTATCTCCTACAGTACTGGGCATAAAGGAAATGCTCAAGTAGGATCTGTTGACTGATTACTGGCCTTTTTGGGGCTGTATTTGATTCACATTGCAGTATTACTCCAGAAACATTTTAATTGAACACAGAGACACAGAGTTGTTTTTTTGTTTGTTTGTTTTTTGCTTTGACAAAAGAAGGATTGTCTTGGGTAGGAAATTCAAGTCACTTTTCTGCTCTCACTTGCTTATAGTTTTCTAAAAGGTGCTTTTATTTCCACATGCAGGCCAAAAATTGGATTTATTTTAAAAGTTAAAAAACAAAAAACCCCAAACCCTGTCTATCTGTTTTAAATTTAATTAACGACTGGAAAAGAAGAAAATGATGATGAAAAGGTAACTGTGTAGCAGTCATTTCAAACATAAGAAACATTTGCTGAAATAAGGTGGCTGATAAGCTTGTCCTTTATATTATTGACCTAGCACTGGAAAGGACTTTAAGAGATCAATTATGCTTTTTGCTCAGTCATTTTTCAGTCATGTCTGACTCCTGGTGATCCCATTTGGTGTTTTCTTGACAAAGATATTGGAGTAGTTAGTTTGACATTTCCTTCTTCAGCTTATTTGACAGATGAGGAAACTGAGGCAAACAGGATGAAGTGATTTGCCCAAGGGTCAACATAGCTAGTAAGTGTCTGAGGCCAGATCTGAACTCAAGTTTTCCTGATTCCAGTAACTATTAGTAAAGTTAGATAAAAAAGAAAGCCATTTGCATGTCAGTGAGATGTTAGAATGTTAAGTTATTAGAATGCTAAAATTTTAAGTTTTCATGTCCCAACCTAATTCCAGTCAATCAATCCATAAGCATTTATTACATGCTTTCTATATCCTAGACACTATGTTAAGTGCTGGGGATATAATTTTTTTTAATAGCTTCAGTGATCTATCTCAGTTTAAGAATGGCTCACACATCTGCAAGTATATACCTACATGCTCATGGCAACCAGGCGGTGCGATGGATAGAGTGCTGGACCCGAAGTCAGGAATACCCATCCTTCTGAGTTCAATTCTAGCCTCAGACTCTTACTAGCTGTGAGACCCTGGACGAGTCACGTCACCCTGTTTGTCTCAGCTTCCTCATCTGTAAAATGGGCTAGAGAAGGAAATGTCAAACCACTGCAGTATCCTTGACAAGAAGACAAAACCCCAAATAAGGTGATGAAGAGTCGGCCATAACTAAAAATGGCTCACCGACAGCTGAGGTGTTGAGCAGAACATTATAGGGTCACAGAAGGTTGGAGTCGGAAGATATCTTAGAGACTATCTAGTTAAACTTTTTGATTTACAGATGAGGAACCTAACTTGTCCAGGGAAGAAATTATGTTAGAGCTAGAACCCAGGTCTCTTGGGTGCCACTCCAGGATGGTTGTTGTTGTTGCTGTTGAAGCCCTCTGGTATAACAAAGAAAAACAGTTAAGCAGGTGATCAATAAGTATTTATTAAGCCCCCACTAGTGCCAGGCACTGTGTAAAACCAACCCAGTGTCTGTGTTTGGTGATGAACCTACTATTCTGTCTCTACAGTCCTCCACTTCTCTTACTACTGGTCCTCCTGCTACCCTACCCTGCAGCAGTTTCCTCACGGTACTCTACAAATTTTCTAGATTCAACTTTAGTGGTGGGGGTAGGAGTAAGCCTGTTTAGGACTGAAGAGGAGGGTAAGATTAGGGCACTTGAAAAGGATTAGTATTCATTATTTTTGCTAATTCCTTTTTTCTTATAATAAAGAGACTAGCGAGTGTTGCAGCCATTACAATTCTATTCCATTTAATTCAACAAATATTAATGAAGCACCTATTACATGCAAGTGATTACATACTAGTTACTCATAATATATTTATACTATTTCATCTGGATAAAATAAAGCAAAGAACTGGCATCTGGATAAATGTAAATATATTTTTTAAAATTCCCTCCTAGATGGTATAGAAAGAGATCCAGAAATAAAGTCAACATAAGGGTTAGTCATCATCTTTGGAGGCGACATCACAGTGCAGTCGCCTAGAAGGTGGGAGAGCATCAGTTTTAGCCCTGGCTCTGAGGGAGTCATTTTACCTTCTGGGGCTTGATTCTTTATCTATAAACTAAGGGAGCTGGTGGATAAGATGAATCCCAGCCCTGTTTAATTCTGCTATTCTGAATTTATGAATGAAAAAATTTAAAAGGGAAAGAACGTATAAATAAATATATATTTTTAAAAAGGAGATAGTCACTATTGTAATACACTTTTACTTCACTAACACTGACATTTGGATCTTAAGAATGGCATTTTAATTTGGCTTCATTAGCATTATCTGCGGTAGAGTCTGAGTTCTATAATCTGGAATCTCTAAAATCAAAGAGGTGCTAATGGAAACAGTTCCCCATATCAGAAATTATTTCCCTGAAAGTGGGTAAGATGCTTAAGGAATAGCATTAAATGTTTGATGGGGAGATTATTTTCACTGGCCCGAAAAAGTAATGCTCAAAGGTTAGCAGTAATGCTCTCAAAGAATTAATGTCCTAATTAGATGCTTTATTTACAACTAGAGAGGAACTTGGGTGCTGGTAAAACAGAGCCTGAGAGATTAGATATTTATGTAGGAAGAGATTCATGTAAAACAATACTAAAGATACTACTTAGAAAGTAAAGTGGAGTGTGATATCTCTGGAACTTGCTTTGTTTGTTGATTAAAAAGTGCACAGTTTCTGTGCATGGTGCACAGAAAAAAATAAGAAAAACCTGCTACCCAGACTGTGTGGTTGTGATAAATGATTAACACAGCACCTGCTCAGAAATCATCTCTGCTGTCTTAATGTATAGCTAAATCTAAGCTGTGAAACTGGCATCAGGGAAGCATATTTCTGTTACCGTATACTCTAAAAACAAAATTTAAGGGGGAGGGGTACATTATAAAGTCTGGAAAAACCAGCAATCTGTTCATTTAGAGGGGCATGTCCTGTTTGATGCTATGAATGACCAAAAAACTGAGTTCTAATGATAAAAAACGTCAAATGACCTAGGCAAATAAGCCGTCCAACTAGTTCATCCACAAAATGGTGGTCTATGCCCATCACTTCTTTCAATGAACGTGCACTTATTGAATGCCCATTATGTGTGTGGCCCAATGCTAAGTACCACAGGGGACTCTTTGATGGACTCATGATTTATCAACAGTGTAGCAGGGACATCTAATGCAATCTAAGACTGAAATAATAGAATATTTTGTCTGTATTTTCTTTTCTAGCCTTTCTTCTTTTGATAATGGAAGGAGAATTTCCATTAAAAAGAAAAGAGAATGAAGGAGAATGGCACATATTACATAGGTAAACCTCTGTTTGAGGGTCCACTGCTATCCTCTGACATCACCCTCCGGGAAGTAATCGATACTTTAAATTCTGCATGGTTAACTCTGAGAAACAGTAATTGAGACTGATTCTTAATCATGTTAACACCAAAATACCATTCAGAAAAGATGCCTTAGAATGATGAAGACTGGAACAGATCCAAGAATAACATTAACTTACATTTAAATTCTATTTAGGATTTTTCTGCTCCTTACTCTTTTCCAGCTGACTCCTGTCACTTTGGCAAACCTAATCCTTCCACTTTTCTCTCTCTTCTATTTGTGCCGCAGCCTCCTGAACCCCATCTTTCCCCACTTCTCTGAATCTTCACCAAGTAGAGCCTGAGTCCTCCCTTCTCTGTGAAGCCTTCATCCAGACCCTTTCATGCGTCATGTTCTCTGAATACTCTGAACTTTTTGGCTTCACTCATTTGGCTCCTGATCCTTACCGTCTTGTGTAGTGGGGTCAGTTCCTTTTTATTGTGTCCATGATTTTTCTTCTTGATTAGATTGTGAGCTCCCTGAAGACAGGACCCAAATCTAATTCATCTTTGAATGTTCTCAAATGGCTAGCTTAAGACTTTGTACACGATAAATAATCAATATTTATTAACTGACACAGAGTACTATTTTTAGATCTCATAGTCATAATGAGGCTCTCTAACTACTCCTATTCATAGATGGCACTGTACTCAATGCAGGAAAACTCTAGACCACTACTAAACCTCCTCATTGAAACCCACACCAATGCCCCCTTCTGGGAATTAAGTTACAGTGGAAAGAGGGCTGGATTTGGATTAAGAAGACCCAAGTCTGGTGCATATTACTACTAATGTGACCTTGGACAAGTCACTTCTTTGTAGACCTTAGTTTAACTCCATTTTACAGAAGAGAAACACTAAGATTAGCCCTTTTCAGTATCATGGATCCTCCTTTGGCAGGCTGATGAAGTCTACAGACACCTCAGAATGATGTTTTTAAATGAAGAAAAAAAAAGGGAGAATTGCAAAGGAAACCAACTACGCTGAAATAGTTACTAATTTTTAAAAATGAGTCCATGGATGCTAGGCCAAGATCTCCTGGATTAGATGATCTCTAAACTCTAAAATCCTATAAACTTGTGGTTCTACCCTGGAAAAGTAAAGGAGAAGGAAATGCATAATGTCCAAATTATGGCAAGGAGCTGGAGAGTCAGCTCATAAACCAGTCTATCAATATGTTTATCCTGGACAAGCTCTATAGATGGATAAGGAGTTGAGCCCCCAAAGTGAATAGAAGGCAGAGCTGACTGCATGTGGGAAATTCGTTTGGCACCTCCTTTTCAAGTTATACAGAACTGTGTAGAGTAGTGATGTCAAATGGGTCACATACTGACTTAGAAACTCATCAATGAATGTTGCCTGTGTTGTACCGTAGGACAGGTAGGTGGGACAGTGCATAGAGTACCTGGCCAGAAGTCAGGAAGACACAGCTTCCTGAGTCCAAATCCAGCCTCAGATGCTTACTAGCTGTGTGACCCTGGGAAAGTCATTTCACCCTATTTGCCTCAGTTTCCTCATCTGTAAAATGAGCTGCAGAAGAAAATGGAAAACCACTCCAAGTATTTTTGCCAAGAAAAATCCAAATAGGGTCATGAAAAGTTGGACACAACTAAAATGAGTGGACAACAGCATGTTGTATTGTATTTTTATTCATTTCCCCCAGTTTCCAAATGACATTTTAATCTTGTTCAGCAGTGTGACGCCTCTGGTGCAGAGAGCGCACTGAAGGTGCTTGCCTGTGATTTGCGTGGGATCACAAAGCCAGTGTGTGCCAGCTCCTTGCACCAATGAAAGCCCAAGGCCATACCCCTAAGCCAGCGTCTACCCTTTGAGATGACCTCCATTTACGCTGGACACATCTCGGCAGATATCTGCACACTGTTTCTCTTGTTTTAAGGGCAGGGACCAGGCTTTTACCTTTCTTTGTATTCCCAGCCTTTAGCACATTGCCTGGCATACAGTAAAGGAAATGTTGTGGACCGACAATCCCTATAAAATCCCTATACTTATATATATGCTTAAAAGCAAGTCAAGGAAATTGCTGTATTAGAGAACACTGGTCTACTTGGGAGAACTTGTTATTTTATTTAATAAGTGAAGTTTTGCAACATAAGAAAATAAAAGCATCGTAACAAGTTAAAAGGGACCCAAAGAAGTTGGGAAATTCCTAACAGTGGCAAACATGGGGAGTAGGCTTTCAAGGCCGAAGTGGAGGCAAATATAAATGGATCCCTTTCACCTGCCTCCCTCCACTTCTGGGCAGTTCCTTCTTTTGTGGCAAAGGATGGAAATAATTTCACGGACCCCATGTCCCTGGCTTCCCTTACTCATCGGTTTCATGATATGGGGATACATCTGCATAGTAGCAGTCCTGAAAAAGTGAAGAACAATGCCAGCACTATAAGATGAACATGCGCGCTTCAAGGGAAGGAAGATCCTGGGATCCTGCCTCACCCAACTCTCCAGTAGTCTTTTCCTGCCTTGGGATAGGTGGTGGTGACTAGGGAAGAAAGTACAGTTGTTAGGCTTTGCAGGGAGACCCTTATCTTTGTTTTTTCCTTTTGGAGAGGGGAGGTAAGGCAATTTGGGGTAAAGTGACTTGCCCAAGATCACCCAGTAAGTGTATCAAGTATCTGAGACCAGATTTGGATGAACTCAGGGCCTCCAGACTCTAGGACAGCGCTCTATTCACTGTGCTCCCTAGCTGCCCCAAGACCCTTATCTTAAGGAGACAATGGAAATTACTGGAGAAATGCATGCAGGAAGGACCTGAGTCCCCTGTCAACTCTTAGCAGTAACGAGTAGGAGTGTCAGGCACAGGACCTTTCCACAAGGGTGCTGGTCAGTGGAGAAGCTGCTGTTCCTGCTGCTGCTGCTGGGAGGCCATCAGTTGTGTCTCTGCTACTAAGAGTACAGTAACAGACCACACTCAGGTTTTACATATGCCAGATTTGGAGAAAAAAGTGTGGCTTATATATTTGGGTGAATGATATTAGCTAGTCGATAAGGGGCCTGACTCTCCAGATGGTCATGATATTAATGATAGCTCACACTGACTTGGCAGTTAATCTTTAATATACACTTTTCTCAAAATAACCCTCTGATGTAGGTATATGCCAAGTATTATTACCTCCATTACCGCCATACAAGAGAAAAAATGTGTCAGTAAAGAGAACTAACAAATAACAGAGAAGTGCCAGTGAACATGACTGGGGGTGCAGAACGCAGATTGGACTAAATTAGTGGAATTCTGCCATGGAACCAAATGAAACATGTCTAGCATTTGTCTGTTCAAGACAGTTCTCGTTATTTATAAATCTGTTTTTGTGACATTATTCAGTAATTTTTCAGTAGGGGTTGTAACTTTTTGTTCAAGTTGTTAGAAATAAGAAATTTTTATTCCTAAACAAACATTTGTTGGAATCCTGATGGTAGCATCTTGTTCAGTAACACTTCTCTGAATAACAATTGCTCACATTTCTAAATTTCTCACATTTACATATCTTATCCTTTCATCAAATCTGTGAAGTAAATATCTTCATCTCTATTTTCCAGACAAAGAAACTGAGGGCAAGTTACTTGACTAGGATTACACTGTAAGTGTCTGAGGCAGGTAAATCTTCCCACTTCCAGGGTCAGAATGCTGTCTCCTATGATATGAAGTCAGTTACTAAAGCAATGTTACTGACACTCGACCACACCTCCCATTTGGTGAATAAAGTAGGTACAACATTCATGAGATATCTGGAATGAAATAAGAATGTCAGGACAAATTACAAAACTTTCCAGTGGAGAGGCCTTGAACCTCACATCCTCTCCTAAGTGGCAGTGAAATACTGGGGAATATTTCAAGTATCTCAAAGGTTGTCTCATGGAAGAATTATGCCCACTTTGCTTAGTGTTAGGGATGGAACTAGGACCTGATGGGTGGAAGGTGTAGGGAAGTTGACCTCAGCTGAATATTATTTCTGCTTCTGTGATTGGAGGGCAGAGCATAAAACTCCTTCTCAAATCTCCCTTTAAAGAGGTCCCAGAACCCTAGCCAACCCTCCATTCCTTAACCAGCTGCACCGCTACCATCATGAGTCTCTCCATCTCCAAAAAGCCCATCACCAGGAAAGTCATCCTAATGGAGATGTTTCAGCTCTGGTCACCACAAGAGTATCCCTAGTTGTCTCTGCCCCTCTGTCCAGCCCCCCAAGGCTGGAGGGCAGAGTAAATGACTCCTTCCAAAACCTCCCTCTGAAGAGGGCCCAGAAGCCAGCCAATTCCTCACTCCCTACAAGCTTCCTTCCAGCTCTACCATCATCACGCTCTAGATCTAATATCTCCTTCCTTCCCCCCATTCTGCTTCCTTTTGCGTCTTCCCCTAACAAACGATAAACCCCCTGAGCTTAGGGACTGTCTTTCTTTTTCTTATTTGCATCCCCAGTCCTTAGCACAGGGTCTTAGTATATAGTAGGTACTTGATAAATATTTATTGTACTGTATTGGTATAATAGGAGGGAGAACTTTCTAACATTTAGAATAGTCTAAACGGGAACAGATAGCCTGTTGTGTGTTCCCTGTCAGTGGAGGAGTTTTAGTGGAAGCTACTTTCCAGAAATATCATGGAAAATATTCACAGACTGGAAAGAGTTGGACCAGATGGTTTCTCTGCCAGCTCTATAATTCTACGATACTACAGTGTCCTTTGGGGTGATAGCAGCTCCAGAACCACAGCTAGCTTCCTTCCTTTCTTTCTTTCAAGTCGTTCCAAGTTTTATTTAACATGAGGGAAGAATGAGGAAATTATTTGGGTAAACGCTGAGTATGGTTACTATATATCAATCTTTTTTTGTTTGTCTGTTTTTGCTTTTTGGAGGGGGGAAGGTAGGGCAATTGGGGTTAAGTGACTTGCCCAATGTCACATGACTAGGTTTTGTGTGTGTGTGTGTGTGTGTGTGTGTGTGTGTGTGTATTAAGTGTCTGAGGCCAAATTTGAACTCAGGTCCTCTTAACTCCAGGGCCAGTGCTCTATTCACTGTCCCACTCAGCTGCCCCAACACCCACAGTTTTTAAGATCAATATGCTTGTTTTGGATGCAGCTATTGTGGGAAATTTTCTTTTGCTCAATTTGGTATATTTATTACAAGGGTCTGACCTTTCTTACTTTCTCTTTCCTTGTTTCTTTTTCTATTTGGGATGGGAAACTGAAGCTAGAGATCGGATTGTCAGAAAGAAAAAAAGAAAAGAGCCCCATTGAAGCATTTTTAAAAATACACAGAAAGGAAGGAAAGCTAAAAGGAAACCCAGACAAGCAGGATTTCCTAGAAAGTTTATGTTAAATTTATTACATGCTTAAAAGAGAGCTGTATGTAATAAAGCTTTGTGGTTTCATGTGTGATCATCTTTTTTCTATCTACTTTGCATATGGGAATACTCATTTTTTGGGTATTTTAAAAGAGAACGACAAAAAGAAATCAATTTGTTGAAAGAACCTGATCCTCTGATTCTCTTTTCCCTTGAACTTCCCTTCATATGCCCATCACAACAAAAGGAATGTCATTTGTGCTGCATCAGCCATTTGCACCTTCCGGCAACTTTGTTAGGATGTGAATAGCAAAGAACACATTTGGTAACATTCTTAGAAGAATCCCATTAATGTGAGTCTTCTGGGACCACGTTCTTCATTACTTTACTATAAACTCTCATTCTATTTTAGTGAATTTCTGTAGGGAATATTGCTGTGGCTGTATACAAGGAAAGCTGCCATCTCCCAGGTCTCAGTGTGGGACCTAATGCATATTAGAAGAGCATCTCAGAAACTGGAAACAGGAAAAACACCTCCTTTCTTTGGTTCAACCAATAAGTATTTATCGAGCACTTATTACGTGTAGTGTGCTGGGAAGAACCCAAAGGTATAGAAGCCACTGTCTCTGTCACCAAGGAGCTTAAAATTAAATGAGTGAGATGAGGTACAAACTGGGGAAAACAAACAAACTTGCCACATAAGACAGTATTGGATGAGTACATGGTTGAGGATGGAAAAAAAACCAACCCACAACATTTAGAAGTTCTCTAGTGGGAGAGGTTACTGGGATGTTCTGAGAAGGCTTCCCAGAATCAGTCATTAATACGTCCTAGTACAAAGGCTATAGAAGAGAAAGGAGATGGATCCTTCCATACTTCAAGGATCTAATATTTCACTGGCACTAC